>OMKK01002531.1:2348-16392 GCA_900302305.1 Polymixia japonica | reverse complement strand
GGTTAGACCGTGTGCACCTGATCACTGAAATCACCTCGAGGTGCAGTGTGTCACTTAAAAAAGGGAACCAGTTCGACTACAAACTACCCTGGAGCCAACCGACCTTTGTGAATAATGCATCGATCCCAGCCTTACAGTATGACACACTATTGGTACATTCTGACTGACTGAACACAAACTCTCTGACCTCAGAAGAGTCTGCTAACACTCCTGGGAAACATTATCTTCTGAGGAGCCCCATCTCAAGTGCAATGTCATTTCCTGACCAAGGAAGACCATTGAAATAGCCAGACATTTGAATGGAGAACCTGATGGCTAGCAAGGCCTTATGGGATATTGCTCTGTCTGGCCTAATGTGGACCATGTGCTCCAGGGAGAGAGGACGAGGCTGTGTTCTACTTTCCCTGCTTTTCTTTTTGTGGGCAACTATTGTCAATTTCCTCAAGTATGCGTGAGATGCACACAAACTTGCACATCCTTCGACATCCACGACACACACACACACACAAACAAACACACACACACACACAAACACACATCCCTTCCCATCCCAATGAGGTTGAGGCAGGCAGCTTGAATCAAAGGTCAACCTGCTCTCACGTGGGTCTTGCATGTGGGGACCAGACACACACATTGACACCCGAACGCACACTGACACAGGAACAGAACTATCTATCTATCTATCTATCTATCTATCTATCTATCTATCTATCTATCTATCTATCTATCTATCTATCTATCTATCTATCTATCTATCTATCTATCTATCTATCTATCTATCTATCTATCTATCTATCTATCTATCTATCTATCTATCTATCAATTTTCTTCAACCTTGTATGTAAGCCATAAGATGAAGTAGTGAGAATTCGCATAACAACTTTTTCACAAGTTGTATTAACTGTTAAAAAGCAGGAAGAGCCACAGCATACAACAGCATACAGCCCCAAAACACATTTCACATACAGCGTGCTTGTGTGCATGTATGTACTGTATATGTATATATGTATTGATGTGTGTGTGTCAGCCTGCTATCAGTCTATCCTTCTTAAGATGGACACACACTATACACGCTATAAGCTCCATCAGTCAATCTCACTCAAACAGGAAATTTGTGGAGAAAAATAATTCCTTTTTTCGAACTACCTTTAATTAAGCAATGCAATTATTTAGCTACTCATGTTTGTTCAAGAGATCTCATAGTGTGTACCCACCCTTAGGCAATAAACATATAAGGTAAGCCATGTGTGTGTGTGTGTGTCTCCTATTAGTCTGTTTGTCTTTCTGTTTCTGGAGTAAAAGCAGACCAATGTGTGTGTGTGTGTGTGTGTGTGTGTGTGTGTGTGTGTGCGCGCGTGCACGTGTGTGCGTTTGTATGCGAGTATGTGCGGGGTATGTAAAGTATGTGTGTATTGCAAGCTGAACAGGATCCAAACAGCACAATGTTTAGTGTTCTTCAGCAAGTGCTAATAAGCAAAACAGTAGCTTAGACATCCTAGACGACCCAGCATTCACCAGCCTCCCTCTGCTCTCTCTCTCTCTTACAAGGGATTAAGTTGTCAGGTTACATTGAACTCCGAGCGGCCTCCACTCAGACAAAACCGACTTAAGGTACAGGCCATCCAGTTATTTATAACTCTGTTGGGTAAGCCGCCTTTTTCAATGGCCCAATTCAGCCCATAGACAGGACATGTGTGGGCCTCTCAGTTCTGCTTCATTACATTGGTTCAAGGGAGGTTCGGGGAAAAGGTCAGGGTACTTGTGTTTGCCTGTGTGTCTGTCTTTCCATCCACTGTATATCGCGGCGACGCTGAGTGATACTGTACCTAAATAGTGCGTGCAGCCTAAATGTACGTCGCGGTCATTTAACAAGATTTATGCGTGCTACTCCAAGTCAGACTTTCCGAGGAATTACGTAATGGACCTTCGCTGAGGAGCGTCAAACTGACAGGGGCACCGTTCCTGACGTCAACAACCGCACGCGCGCACGCACGCACGCACGCACGCACGCACGCACGCACAAAATTAAGCGTGCAGGCAGTAGATTGCAGACACACAATACACCCTTTCTACTTTTGTTACAATATCCTCTCTCCCACTCTCACTTTTTATGCTCACAGCCCACCTATCTAGAACTACCATCTATTTTGGGAGCTCAGCACTGGCCAAGCCCCAGCGCAATGTGTAGAAGACATCACAGGCCTTTTTCAGACAGGGGGATGCCTGCTGACTTAATAAAGACAGTGGTGTGTGCGCGTGTGTGCGCGTGTGTGTGCGCGTGTGTGTGCGCGTGTGCACGTGTGTGTGTGCGTGTGTGTACTTTGTATAATCTTTCAATCCTTTGCTGCATTTTGCACAGGAGCAGAAAATCTGACTTTAAACCTTTTGTTTTTTGTAAGCAGACATTCTCATTGTTGCTTTCACATTGGAAATCTCTCAGATCTGGGTATTCAGGACTACAAATCACATTTTTGGGAGCCTACTTATACTGTGTCACTGCTGTTTCATTGCTCTCTTTCTTTTCTCTCTAACTGGATTAACAGGCAATTCAAATTCAAATCTGAAATTTCTTTCATCTTTGTATCTTGACACAAACCTAATTTCATTCCGATTTCATTGCTGGTCAGACTGTTAAAGGCCATATTTCACGCGGTTTTGTTAGTGGAAAGGTGTTATGATCAACTTTGATCATAGAAAAGTGCATGGATAGAATACCAGATCAAAGTGGTTATGTATTAACCCTGAAATGTACTCCAGTTTTATGCTAGGTCTTGACTTGCACTCTTTTCTTTGTGGTTGTGAACTGCAAGTTTGAAACTTGTCAGAAGCATGTGATTATAGATATACTATAATAAAAAAGACTTCCATATTTTGCATGTGAGTAACACACAACATTGCAAAATAGAAAATAGCAGTATCTATGACTTTAGAACCTTTATAAGCAAGGGAACCACAGTAGTGTGTGCACCGATCCATTCAGTTGTTGCCATTTTAGTTATATTCAGATCAAAATGGAAAATCCAGTTACATTTTTATAAACAAGGCCTCTGATCAGATAGTATTTTGTCTCTAAAGCGGGAATGGGAATCTTTGGTTGTGCGAGGGACCAAAAAATGATGTGTTCCTTACTAGTTGCTACAATGTGACACTTTTGGAACAATGTCCATCATACATGGAATTGTTTCAAAAGGTTTTCAATCAACTAGATTTATTTCTTGCTCATTGTCATATCAGTGGAACCCTCATGAAAAGTTGTATGAAACAAAACAGATGTGACCACATTTCAAGCGCTGGGATAAGTTTTTCGCATTTAAATAAGGCTGTGCAACCCTGAAGAATCACAGTATGAGACAAACCAGACCTAACCACATTTCAGCAGCTGACTTTTTGACAACTGCTCTTCATTTCTCATAAGTACACTGCTGACATTTCTGTTCATTTAGCAAAATTCTGTTCAATCGTAATACGTCTCAAAGTGGGACCTCTCCTGTAAGTAAAACACACACACCTCAATATATGTTTTCATCAATGAGGTCATAATATTATAATTATTTTTGTCATTTGTCGTTTGTTATTTTTGCTTTACAGATGAAAAGTTCAGCACAAATCTAGTCTATTTTCATGGACAGTTTTGAGTCTATTGTGGCCCATGTTGCTAACGGGGTATAATTGTTATATTTGCGTACAGTATCCTAACAGCCAGAGTTAGAATAACGATTCATCTGTGTGTTTCTCTCATTTAACTTGATATGTTTAAAAGTGGAACTTTTATTTGTTTATTTACGATCAGTTTATTTGTTTATATATATACATATATATATATATATATATATATATATATTTTTTTTTAATCTGTGAAGACTGCGGGCTGCTGTAATCTCTTCAGTGTGCATGGTATATTTAGCTTTGTGGGTTGTGTAATGGCCCCTGAAATTGTAGTCTCTGGAGACGACTGCAAGCACACCAAACACTATGGTTTACCTCTGTGTTAGCTGAGAAGATAAAGCACTTCTCACTTCAGTTGGAAATCATCACTCTTGCTTATTTTGCTCAGCGCCCACATTAGCATAGACCTCTGCATGAAACTCTGAAGCCCTACCATTTCTATTAGTGCCTGGCTGACTGGTTACATTTGAATTGATATGGATTTTATGGCCATGGCACATTCAGGTTTTGTGAGCTGACAGTGCACCTGGGACCTAATTAAAATATACTTGGATTAAGATCATTTTTGTAGTTGTTTGTAAATCTGATTTACAGGATAAAAATGACCAGTCTTAGAGGAATGGCCAAGCTTCACTTCCCTAGACTATAAATGTGCTAAACTCAAAGATAGTCTTTAAATGATCTATTGTGCATAAAATATTGTTGCGTCCTTTTTGCAATACTATCAAACTGTCATGTCGTACACCGTTTGGTGGATGTCTGTAGAGCTGGGAGCTGTTCCACATTAAGTTCAAGGTTAAATAATAGCAATGTTGACGTAGATTTCCTACAACGCATATTTCTGAGATCAAATTTGATTTTGAGTGTCACATGAGGGAAAAAGATTTATGAGCTGCAAGCTTTCTCCCACACCAACCAGATTTTTTAGACCAGGGCGGACCACAGAGCGGCAGTAGCCAGGGTGTCCAAACATGGCAACGCAAGTCCACCAGACATGGCAATGCAGATGCATAGTGGAGCTTTCTGGAGTTTTCCATTTCCTCCTAAATCACTATTGCCCACAATTTAAAGAGCATTTTAAAGAGCTCGGTGCACCGGTTCCAGTTCCCAGGGTATATATATTTGCTTCACTATCAAAATGTAACCCGTTACAGATGAATGATTACCTACTAAATTATTATTATTATTATAATCAGTAATTTAACTCCAGTTAGTTTGTTTCAAAAATTCATAGAACTTGAAGTTTAACAGTAGTTAAACTGCAACTATTAACAATCATTATTTCTAGATATGCACATGTTTGGGTATATGATCTCACAATCAAATGCCTTTTTCCATTCAATTATGCTTCTGAGAAATCCATAATCACCCTTTTAATCTGATTACTGATTTCAGTAACTGTAACAGATTTAAAGTTTCCACTTTTTTTCCATCTTGTGTTTGTGTTACATAATCGGTACAAAATCACCTATTAGCCAACAAACTGCTGTACTGTGTGTTTGTGTGTGATCTCCTGGCCTGGTTCCTGCTTTCTACAGGCCACAAGATGCACCGTTTTCCCCAGGGCTAAAGGTCATGGAGGATTGTGGGAGCATGCTGGGCCGCGGGCTGGGGTTGCACCACCGCCAGTGTTGGGTCAGGTGCACTCCCAAGGATCTCACTCTGCCAGCTGCTGTCGGGGCGGGGATAATCTGCCTAAGCAGCTTTCACACGATTTCACCCACAGGGAAGAATTTAGTAGAGGTTTGTAACCCTCTTCAGACCTGGCCTCCCAACTTGCACCTTCTTCCCACTCCACTTTAAGATCAGAGATGACTTGGGATTGTGTTGCACGCTTTCAAAAAAAAATTCCAAACTTAGTTGACAGAGACGACTGCATCAAAGCTATATGAAGAATATGAAAAACGACTGATTTCTGAATGCTGATTTCTTTGAACTGTATTTCCTCAGTTCAGTGAGTTAGGGGTTTGTCAAGACACAAGAACACGTACGCACACACAAGGTCTAGCTCACCATCTAAAAATGCATATGTTCTTTTTTGTGTGTATATAAATATATATATATATACATAGATAAATACGCACAAAAAGGCCTTTGTCCTCTGTCTTTCTATTTTGAAGAAGGTGGAAGGAAGCCATGTCCACGCACATACACATTCTTGTCCTGTCCTGTTATTCCATTAGCCACTATGCTAAAAGCGCCAACTAACAGAATCAAGTGATAAGGGAAATAGATCAGATCTTCCTACTTATACAGATGTCCCCAAGCGTAATCACTCTAGGGCAGCCATTTTCTAAGAGACAAATATTGGAGTAAGAGACTGATGGACTTTGACAGATACAGATGATCTACCTCTAGCTTGGGGTCGAAGTGAATTGTTGGGTGTCTACACATGCCGTGCAAAGATGTGACTGGTTTGTTAGGTATTCCAAAGGCCATCAGCAGCCATATAGGTCAAATAGAGAGGTGCGGTGAAGTCAGGTTCAAGCCTGTTCGACTTCTCTAGCTATGACTGCTGCTGTGACATATATAAAGATTCAGTTTGAGGACGTTTGGAAACTATTCAGGAGAGTTGAATGCTCTGTACATTTAAATACCATCAAATACACATTATTTATTTTCTTCTATATCTTCTGCTCAAGTTTTGGAGAAAACTCTGCCAAAGCTTGAAACCAGAGAACAAAAACTATGATATCTTTTCCTTTGACAATGAAATGGAGACCGACATATAAAATGTTTGTTTTAGCTTTTACAGCCAAGTGTTTCTTGGCAGTTGGTCCAAACTTATTAACCATAATCAATCTGAAATGAACTGGACCCCTATCCTTTAAAACTATTCTTAGTACTGTCAAAGTCACTAACTGACAAAGTCAGTGTTAATGGCCATCTCCAAATTCTGGTTCTTGGTGGAAACTGCTCCTTGGATGCCACCAGTACTCCAGTATGTTATGTTTCTGATCATCTTAAACATTCTACTGCTCAGCAGTAATTAGGGGCTAACTCATCTTCAAATTAATTTCCTGAGTGAGGGCTTACTATTAGTGTTCACAGAGTAGCTCACACCTTAAGCAGATTATTGTTTATGTTTCTACTTGCAGTAAATGACTCCAACAGGAAGTGTATGTTAGCTAAGTCTATTAACCTGGTAGCTCATTGGTTCTCAACCTGATGTGGAATCCTACATTGGGTAACAAGGTGACTTGGGGGTGAATGTATGATACAAAATGTCTCTAATATAGAAAAACCTCATGAGCAAAATACCAGTAGCTTTTACGGTGACAGAGTATGCAAAACTGACATATATACTCACATAAGGCAAGAATGGGTAAACATACGTAGACATGTCAATATTTATTTATTCATTATCTTGCTTGACTAGTAAAATCACAGTGATCCTTGTATTGCACAGCATACAGCCTTGAATCATACAGCCTTATTCTTAATGTCATAACAACTGCTCTAGACTTAACTGTACAGACAGCTATTCACCTGTTCCATGTAGTACTGTGTGCCTTGTAATGACAACATTATGATGGATGGCTTTTAGTGACACTCATTGTTCTTTGATGAAGTTCCTGTCTGTTACTTCTTCCTCTCCTTCTATGCCATCATTCCTCTTGTTCTCCCTCTACAGCTGGCAGAGCAGCTGGCACTGACATGGGCATGAGTGCCCTGGGTAAAGGGGCACTGTGGGAATGGCTCACAGAGGACACACACACACACACACACACACGCACGCACACACACAGAGGTACGTATGTATTAGCAGCAAGCAGACACCGGATCCATGCAGACACTGGTCTAGTGAGGTAGAGCTAGCTTAGGTGTCTGCCTTTAAGTCAAGTCTCAGCACACCCCCCCACCGCAATCTCTTAATGCACTTGGAGGCCGATCGCCTTGGAGCGGATCAAGCGGGCAGACTTGGTCAGTGACCTAAAACAAACACACACAAGGTCAAGGCATGACCCTCGTACGCGCTGCTATGATACTGCAAGGGGTACTGGCAGTGCTACTCCAGGGGGTTCTATAGTAAAGAGTAGAATAATCCTGTCTCGGTGTGCCGTGTCTGTGTGTTTCTCGCGGGGGTTGAAGAAGAGGTCTGCCAAGCATAAAGAGCGAGAGGTAAAGAGGAGTAGACAAGAAGATAATGAGATTGGGACACAGACATTGAGCTAAGACCCAGACCAAGCCAGCAGATAGCTAAAGGTGGTCAAAAAAAGGGATAAGCGACGCAGACAAGGTTGGGAAGAGGAGGGAGGAAGGATTCAGCCCAGTTCTCCGTTCTCTATCTGCAGTGTAAGTGAGAGCGAGCGTGAGAGGTGGCGAGAGAGAGCATGCGCGCAAGAGAGAGAATGTTGGGGCATCTGGTTTTGCTAAGGCTCTAGAACATTCTTTTCCTTTGTTCGAGTCTGGCTGGCAGCTTTTGGAGAGACACATTTGTTCTCATATCCTGTTCTGGGCACTGCCCTTGCTCTTGAAGTAATATTTATGGCCTGCTGAGGGTCACGGGCAGATTGCTGTCTATCTGTATGTATTTCTACGTGTGTGTGTGTGTGCCTGTTCTTATGTATGCAAACTCAGGTCTGTTACTTAAAAGAGAAATGTTACAAAAGAACTCCTTCATGATGGAGTAGATAAAGAACATAAGAATGTTGAATACAGGACCTGCGAGACAGGAGAGGGAGCAGTAGCCGCGGCGTGTGTATCTCAGATAGCACCTCTTAAACTTGACACCATGATACCCACAGCAAAAGGTTGTGGAACTTTACAGACAACTCATTTTGTTTCTCCAGTTCTCCATTTATTTCTCATGTGAATTCACAAATGGCCCAACTATCAATATTAACTGCCCTCGGACTCCAGCACAAACAGTCGGTCTGAATATCAATAGTTGCAACAGGCAAATTATTTCTTACTTTTAACATTAAAGTGAGTGGTCATAACCATGTGTCCACATGCTGGAATCAAATACATATGGAGGTATGTGTGGTATCAGTGAAAAGGTTCTACCAAAGTACAATTATAATAATTATAATATCACATTATGGAATAACAAAGAAGCTATTTTCAGATGTTTGTTTTAATGGAAGAGGTAATGAGGTGCCAAATGTTAAGCCCCAAATAATGGGAAGAAATCCTGGCTTAATGGGTCTAAATGCCATCCTTAATGCTCGAGTAAGACATGCAGCCAGTTGTGGGGTGATGCAAGTCAGGTGAAACGTATAACGTGACAACTGAGCCAACTTTCAACAGTACAATAACACGATCCTTCAAAAATAAATAAATAAAACTGCATATAGCCATCATGAGAATCAATACATTATGGTAGATATAAGCCTGCAGGTCAACGACGTAATTGCATTCGTTACATGATGCAGTAGGTGCCATGGAACGAATTGAAACACATAAACCTACTGAATACGTAACATGGTTTTCATGTGTTGAAGGCTTCGACTTTCGTTGAAGGTACGGTGAATTGCTGCGGCGAGACAATCTGACGGTCGGTTCTTGGATTTGGTATCTGGATTTTGTCATGGTCCACGCAGTCACTAATGGGACGGGGTCTTCGGTGCAGGAAAGAGCCAACCACAACAGTTCTTCAGCTGGCAGCTTTAGTTGGTAGATAAAGACATAAAGCTTGCCAGTGAAGAACTGCTGTGGGTCAGCCACTGAGCACCTCGTACGCACGCGTCTTCACGCGAACGCACCGTTCTTTCCGTGTTGGCTTTAGGTGAAACCTGCCGTGAGAGAGGGGGGAGGGGAAACAAAAAGATAGATTTTAGAACATTTACATATCAAGAAGTCTTGACAACATACTTAGGAGTGTACATCTGCACGTTGCACATGCATACCGTTTCTACACAGTCAACAGCCTCAACAGCTAGCCTATATCAGCTGTGCCAGCGTACTGCTTTAGCATAACTGCTCTTGCTATAATTGAATACAGAAACGTTGCTAGCTCGATAGCTTGGCCTCTCGCTACAGCCTGGAACTCTTGATAGAAAACAGCTCTTGTCCTGTGGGGCAGTTCGGTTTACAGCAGCTATACAGGGCTGAATGAAAGAATTTTCCTTTCAATTCAAACACTTCCGCTCCCTTGGGTCTTTGACTGCACCAACACGTCAAGCATTTTGTTGTTTCATCTTGAGGCAAAAAATAACACAGAGGATATTCATTCCAATTTACGTCAGATCAAAATGCAAGAATGTCAGTAGGACCATAAAACCCTCAAGAGATAGCCACACAGTATAATTTTGGCACATCAGCGTCCACACCCAAACTACTAGCGACGAGAAGCCAAGTGATAAAGTATTGACAATGGATTCACCTTATTCATTTTTTTGTCTCATGCTCTGTCAAATGACAATACGAACTCTTAATAATAATGTACCACCTCAGCATGTCCTTTGAGTTGGCCACTGTGTGATACTTAGAACTAGCCCAGAATTTGTCTTGCCTGGCTTTCATTCAGCTGGACTACTTTCAACTATTGCAGTCAGTCAGCCTGAAAAGCCTTTCTCTAGCAGCTTTTTCTTTCACAGTTCAAGGACAGGACTATGGGCAGACTAGCTCTCAGCGGCAGTACGAACCCCGCAACCCCTGGAAACCCAACGAACCCCGTGCTGCTCTGAGCGACAGTGGAAAGCTCTGGTCTGCGAGGACACACACACGCGCACGCGCGCACGCACACACGCACACACACACACACACGCACACACACAAAGCCTTTTCAATGTGACCAATTTGGTCTCATTCCATTGAGGCCCTAAAACTTGAATGGACTGCAGGCCTAGATCTTGTACCGAATCCAGAGGGATCCATTTTGGGTGTGCAACACTGGTGTAGTTCATATCAGACAAAGGGCAAAGGCGTCTCCTCTGTGCTCATTGAGTCAATTTGTAACGGAGCACCTGATAGGGTGAATCAGCCTTTGTTAGCAGACAGAGATAAGATTCTCTTGGTGGACAATGGAATGTGTGCAGGCTAGCAAGGAGCGGAAGTGGATTACTGTTACACAAAAAGAGAGAGATGGAAAGAGGAGGTGAGAGAGAGATAGAAAGAGAGGAGGTGAGAGAGAGAGAAGTGATGTTCAGATAAATAGAAAACGACAGTGTCAGAAGAGAGCTAAAGAATAACCCAACAACCACTAACACAATAAGGGCAAAGATCAACACTGCTGAGGGAAAATTTAGACTAGTGCCCATGGAGTAACTCTTGAATGACAAGGGTAAAGCGTTACCACAGGCAAAATACCAGAATCTAGCAATTCGTCTATGCACAATGCAAAAAGTACTCAAAATGATATAATGATTGATTTAATTTAATTTGAATGATTTAAAATAATAATAAATTAACTGACTAATGCTAGCAACTGCTGAAAAGTAAATATTTTCAGGGTAGTAGCAATAGCTAGCCGTGGGTGTCCTATTGACGCTAATAGGAAGCTAGCATTGCAGAGTGCAGTGAAATGAGTGTTAAGTGTCTTTCAGTCGTGCAGCCTATCAAAGGACAAGTTGAGAGAACAGAGTAGAACACTGTCATAACACACCTGCTTCTGCCCTGTGTGTGTGTGTGTGTGTGTGTGTGTGTGTGTGTGTGTGTGTGTGCTCACGACAAAAGGTGAGGCAGCAGCACCAAAACCAAACAAACAAAAGAATCACAGCTAACGGTCACAAGGCATTGCAATCCTTTCCTTTCCCGTAAGGGATCCTCAACCTCCCCTACAGTGTATGCAGTGTCCATTATGGGTACTTTAAGTGTTTTAACCAGGTTAAATCTGTATTTAGTCTTTCACACTGCACATAACGGATTCATACACCGTCATATCTGTTGGGATCATTGACATCACATGCTCAAATCAATCCCAGGCTCATTCTGTTAAGACTACTGTATACTTTCTGGAGAAAATAAGACAAAAAGTTGATCCGTAAAAAGAAAGAATGAACACCACAAGCACACAAAAAAATAATTGTGTAATTAATTTACAATCCTAATGACATTCACTTGTTAATTCTTCAGGTAGCATAACAATGTGTATAGAATAAAAAAGCAATACTTAAGGTAATTGCTCAGGTGAATTAAAAAACCCTGTGTCAATGTACTGCTGTGCTTCCCCTCTAAATGTAACTTCAACCCCTATTATGGGCTAGCTATGTTCTTTGCTTTCACTCTATGTTAAGCATGCACACTAGTACACGCACACACAGTCCATCCCAGACTAGAGAACACTGTGTACCCGAGGAGTGATTTATTACACAGAGCTGACGCTTCCCGGGACAATTACAGCCAGCCTGAGCAACAGGCTGAAAATGGCTCCTCAGTGTATATGTGTACACATACACACACACACACACACACACACACACATAGGGGTCATGTGTGTGACTGTGTATTGTGTATGACACTTATTTGTGTGTGTATATATATTTGTGATTCAAGCTTGTGTGTGTGTGGAAGTGTGTGCCTGCGAGCGATAACTCAACTGTTATGGAGAGCTACTGTCTCCAAATGTAGTCATTGCTCTTACACCCTTGTTGTGCATAGGGAAAAAAAGCCATAAATACACACATTTGTATTTCAAGTGGCTCAAGCTTTTCATGAAGCAGTACAGGAGACCATGACTCAGTGAATTCTCATGACAACAAGCAACAACAAACTTCTCACAGTCAAAAGTGTGTGTGTGTGTGTGTGTGAGAGTTATGGTTAAGAAAAAAATAAGTTAGGCAAGAATGATGAGTTGGTTGATGTTAAAGGTTAGGATGAGGGCTGGAACTAGCAAACCTGGCTTTGACTCAAGTCTTCTAGATGTCAAACAAGTGTCAGATATGGCTCCACATGTAGTTAGCTAGCATTAAATGAAGTTAAACGCCACTTGACAAATTAGCCATTCTTTACAAATTACTGTCTTTTAAGAAAGAACTCTCCCTCTGGGAAAAGGGAAACACCCTTTTTTTTCTGAATAATAGCTTGTTTTCATCCAAATTGGAAAGCATACACATCTTGTTCGGTCAAAGTTGTCTGCGTGTCTGTCTTTAATGCACGTCCACACCCCAGGTCAGATTGGGCTGATCATTTGCATGGTGGTGTGTTACGATCCGGGGAAAGGTCATGGGCAGGTCAACACTCGGGCCACGCCCGAATAAGATTACAATGTATGCATGTTACATATTGTCGCCATTATCACTTTTGTTTCCTTAAGGACTCGAAAATGATCATCTATACAGGATTGCCGTCCTTTTACATGAACTCATTTCACATGTGCACAAAAAACATTGCTTTGTGCCTATTTAACCCGGGCAACGCCAGGTACATTGCTAGTAGCTAATAAAAATTCATAGTAATCTATGCATGTACGCAAATCTGTAGGTGGATGTAACACCCACGCTCATGCTCTAGTGTGCCATAGCAATTTAGACTGGTCTGCACACAACCCTGCGCACATACACCCATCCACAGTAATAAATTATCTCTCCCCAAGGCCACAATAAATTGCTTTCAATTGAACAGCAGATCAATATATTAGACAGTGCCTTCCTCCTGCTGCCTCGAATGGGATTGGTGAAAGAAGAGGGACTAGATTTCAACACGTTCGCAGACACGCTCACAGAAACAGACACAACGGACACTCACGCGCACAGTCTGCGCAGCGTACTCAAAGTGTAAATCCAGTGGAGCGGGGTTGCTAGCTCTAGCACTCTGTCAGAATAACTTCATCGTTTGTGCTACTGACGGTGTCTTTCAAAATGACCCACGCTAGAAAGACATGACTGAAGTGTTAGTGCGGAGCGTGCATGCTCCTGTGTGCGAAAGAGAACTGATGTATATGCATGAACGAGCGCATTTATGCATGCATGTAGGGAGGGAAAACAGAGAATAACCGAAGCATGATCTCTCTCTCTCTCTCTCACATGTGACATACATTCACGCACACAAACACACAAATTGCTGTGTGGGTTTAGTGAATGAACATAACAACAGACTGCAATGCTACCTAGCTAGCTTGCTCCTCTTCTGTGTTAGTGAGGAAAAGCGTACACACACACACACCATCTGGATTATGAAATGACACTGCTAACAGAAAAACAGAGGGAGCAGAGGGTGTGTGTGTGTATCTGTACGAGTGCCATGCATGTACATTGTGTAACCTCAATATCTGAGCCCTGTGCTACTGTTTAGCTGGAAATAAATCAATGATTCAAATGCAACCAGTCACTACAGAAGAAACACTTCCATTACCATTATAAACATATGTGTTTAAGGCATCTGTCTTAAGCGTGTCGACTGAGTCCTGGTTCTGGGTTCTTCTGACTGACTGACTGACACACACACACACACACGTGTGACATTT
The DNA here is from genome assembly GCA_900302305.1 of Polymixia japonica. Taxonomy (NCBI): domain Eukaryota; kingdom Metazoa; phylum Chordata; class Actinopteri; order Polymixiiformes; family Polymixiidae; genus Polymixia; species Polymixia japonica. The sequence continues at coordinate 2,378 of OMKK01002531.1, read as the reverse complement.
CACAGCCCCCTTTGATCCAGTGTGCTCGGT
>OMKK01002523.1:3471-15234 GCA_900302305.1 Polymixia japonica | reverse complement strand
GGATTTGACACGGGGAAAGCAAGGTTAAGTTGTTGGGTGGGTGGGTTGATAGTGCAGAGGGCTGATCCCACTCACTAGTCTGAGGTTTGTCCTCAGTGGGCTGTAGCACTGAGGAGGAGCAGACAGAATCTGAGCTATTGCTGCTGCTGCTACTGCCTGGAAGAGAAACAATGAAGCATGGCACCCACCACGGCAGAGAGAGAGAGAGAGAGAGAGAGAAAGAGAGAGAGAGAGAGAGGGGGAGAGGGGTAGAGACAGAACAGCACTTCCTCTTTCAATGTGATAAATATGAAACCATGAGAGAAGCCTCAAATGGCAAAATATATGTCCCAAATTTGAAAACCTCTCACAATAAAAAAAAAAATACCAGTACTTCCTGGGGGAAAACCCTGAGTGTGCTATATTAGTGGCAGTAAAAGTCACAACTTGCCAACTGCAAGACAAGAAGTACATTGGCATCAATATGTCATTATATGTCATTATATCAATACAAGTGCCGACCTACAAACACTTAAATATCGATTACTTATGGATTGATTATTTGTATTATTGTTGTTGGTTCTGTTATTGTCACCGTTACCTGTGTTATTTGCTTTGGCAATATGTAGTAATGTATTTTCATGCTGATGAAGCCTATTTGATTTGAGTGAGAGACAAAAAGAGAGAGAGAGACAAAAAGAGAGAGTAAGAGAGAGAGAGAGAGAGAGACAGAGAGAGAAAGAGAGAGAGAGAGAGAGAGAGAGAGAGTGTTTGGGGAGATATGGGATGACAGAGACCCAGCTTGGATAGCTTGAAATTCATTATGTAGGCTTAGCCAGAGTCGGGCTGCTTTGAGCAAATTAAAGCATGGACACACATATGAATTTTAATGAACTAAAAGTTCCCACAATACCATAACAATGAAGAAAATATATACTGAAAACTGGAGAAAAAAAGCAATATAAAAAATAATTGAAAATTGCTATAAAAACTTCTTAAAGGAACATTGTTCAGGAACATCACCATTTCTACATGTAGTGCTTATGATGATGTATACATATCTGTAGAACACTTCCCACTCAGAGGATAGGGGGAACTCCTAACTGAGGGCAGTGCTATCTTTGACATGGTCTGATTAAAGTATATCTAAATAGCAACTTCAAAAAAAAAAAAAAAGGTGAAAAGATAATCTGGAAGGAAAGATGCTGATTCATTTTGAGCATATTTATCAGAAGAGGAAATAGGCCTACGCCAATAATCTTATTATCTACTGTATATTGTCTGATTATACTTCTCATCAGAGTATGAAGACTGCATCAACTTTTTAGGTATCAATTTACATGGCAAATAATAGATGTTTGCTTTTAGTTCTGTTCTTCAGATACTTCCTTTTTTGTTTAAGATAAATGCTTATTCTTACCTCTCTTTCTCCTACGGCCTTCTCCTGCCTCCCCGCCTTCATCATCACCTTCATCCATCTCATCTGATCCACTTCCCTCCGAACCAGAGATTTCCTCTCCTAGGGTGGCAGAACAGCCTTTTAAATTTATATACTAGAATACAAAAGAATGGTTACACAGAAGATACTGTCTGGCCCATCTCATATCCTCCACCCTGAGAATGACCTCGTGGGGTCGGGATATACTTCAGTGAAATTACACATAAACGTCTATGTGTATAGACATGGAGAGGGGGTAATCGTTGCTCCCAGAGGTTTGCAGAGCAACCAAAACACCAGAAAACCACAGGCATATGAACATAACAAACTCATATTTAAGGAATAGAAATGGGGCAGTTTGAGGAGCAACTTGTGACCCACATTTCACCAGTTTCCTGTGTTTCATAACCGCGACACAGCCAACTCGTGCATAACGTGCTATAATGAGTGTAGACAGCTATGAGCACGGCGGTGGAGGAGGCTGAAAGACGCACGCATACGTCTAAGATGACGATGTTGGGGTATACTCCAGCCTTTACCCTCTGGCAGACGATATAGACTCCCACAATGCAAATTGAATCATTTGTGCTTACTTCAATTAAAATATTAAGCAGTAATGTAGTATAGTATAGGCTATAGGGGTTGTGCAATAGTTCCATGATGATGCAGGGTGTGCATATGTTGCTCTTATTGTATGTATGTTTTCATGTATGACTTGACATGTGTGTGTGATAGATGTCCTAGCAGGTGTTTTTGTATAGGAATGATTTGTATGTTTGACTGTACGATGGTTATATTTTTTGTTAATGATGTAGCGACACTGAGTCCTAGACAAATTTCCCCATGGGGACAATAAAGTATATCTTATCTTATCGTATCTTACCTTCCTCCAGTTTCTTCTTGAGCTCCTCAATCTCCTTCTGAAACTGGCGCAGGAGGGCATCCTTGGGGTCCTCATTGATTCTGGCTTTATTCTTGATGTTCTTGGCTCTATTGGCGTAACGCAGCGTACTGATGGTCTCATCGTAGTTGTAGTCGGCTGGGCCTATGTTTGCACACTGGTGAGGAGAGGCACGTCATTTGAAAACTGAGGTGAAACATTTAACGGCCAGTTCAAGAAAGGACAAATGGTTGCCACCATTTGCATTTAGTAATGTGAGCATTTATTACTTTAAGGTGAAATATGTAATATTTTCTAACCACTAGAGTGTGCTTGTGTTCACTTGTGAAACATTGAAACAACCCCCTTCCACCCCCCTGTTCAGATAGATGTTGGGAGCATTGTTGTGTTGTGTGCCAATTTTTTTTTTTTTTTTAATTAGAACTAAATAGGCAATATCATTTTTTGGGGGGAAAAGCAATACTTTTTATCAGCATATGTATACATTCTCCGTGGGTTCCTTATTTTTATTTAATTGTTTGATTAAGTGCAAAAATTACATTATATGACATTAAAATTATTAGTTAAATGAGTGTATATTGCTTACTATAACTAGTAATATGAGTACTTTTCACTTAAAATTATTAGTGATGTGAGCATTTACTGCTTAGACTAAGACACCAATCTATGACAAGTGTAAATGCATGTCTTTTGCCATTCTTCAGCCATTTATTGTACCATCATGGTCTTGGAGTTTCCTCCTAGTGAATCTTGCAGCAGACGGGTGAGTTTGGAGTTCCTGTAGGGCACATGAGTACTCTTGCCATCCACCAGAGCAGAGATGACGTTTCCCAGGGTGGACAGAGAAAGATTGATCTTTGTAGCTTCCTTTAAGCGCTGCCCTGTGGCTCCAGTCTTCCCCTGTCTCTCAGAACCCTGGATAAGGAGGTAGTGAAACATAGCGGTTAGATGGATGGTGGGTGATAAGATATATTTCCTGGTTACTAATCGGATTTTACACAGAAAATGTTGACTCATACCGCAAGATCAACCAGATGTAGTTTGCCCATGCGCACATGCTGGTTTCCATCTACACCTTTTTCACTGCACTCGATGGTGATGGTGAAGATGGCGTGAGAGCGGGAACTGTGCTCGTTCATATTGGTGGCACCAACAGAGCCTAAACATTAAGAGAGGATCAGATCAAACCTTCAATTTTGTGGACATCCATTATTTCAAAAAATTGACTGCCTTGGGAATGACAACTTTTTGTTCTGCTTTAATTTTAGTCTGCCATTCTTTAGAAATGTTGCTTACGATTTTTGTGCCCCAGTGTCATAATCCTGTCCATGTCATCAGCATTGTTCACCACGTAACCAGAGAGATCTTTGATATATACACCAACATCTGGTCTTTCTTTCACCTGCCATGGAACAAATAAACGGCATCATACTTTAACATGTTTATCAAAATCCACCAGATAATGAAAGCGTGGGAAAGTTGCTATATTGTTATATTTTGAAATACAAAGACTGTAGTGCCTCAACACAATAAACTAGTTACCCAGTGAGTCAGATAATTTTGTTAATTGCTTATGAGGTGAAGTGTTGCATATTAACATCATCTGACCTCTAGTCTCTGCATCTGATCCTTGCCCAGCAAGTCCCGCACTTCCTCATTGTAGATCTCCAGGTATGATACGCGAACCAAAAATCTGTAGGCGTTAAGTGTGTGCTAACATTGTCAAAAATATATAATATTATACACGGTCACAATTTAATCTGATTGACACAATTTTTGCTACCATAAACCAGCTAATAAAATACCTTATCACGACACATCAGAAAAGCCTGAGTAATAAGCATTGTGTGTGGTGATTGTTCTCTTACCGAGTGTCACCCTCTGCCTTGGCGATGTGACCAAACACATGAGCAAAGGAGTTAGGGATTATCCCCCTGAGCTCCGGCACTGCCCGCACACCCTCCATGGTAAACGTTTTTCCTGTGCCAGTCTGTCCATATGCAAAGATTGTGCCTGGAATGGACAACAAGGCTCAGTATAGCTATACAGTAAATCAAATAAGCAGATAGTCTGGAATTTAACAAGGCTATCAAACACAAACAGGTGAATATGTTTTCAAGAGCCGATGAGCTCATTACAGTGCTGATACATATTTGAATGTAACCATTTATTAATACAAATGCACAGAGAATATGACTAAAGTTTACCATTGTAACCCTCCAATACTGAGTCTATGATAGGACGGGCTGTGAGATTGTAAACATCCAGCTGTTTGCTGTCTGGTCCAAAAACAGTGTCAAAGGTAAAGGTCTTGGGAGGCTCATGGGGCGTCTCTAGTTTGTTGACTGTTATAGTCCCTCGGATCTCGTCCACACTGACAGCCTGTTTGTGGCCCATCATTTTCTCTTTCTGGTTGAGGGGACGACATCTCACCACCACTTTGACATTGTCACTGACTTCCAGCTTCTCAGGTTTATCAAGCTTATTGCTCTGGAAAAAAATGTAATAGATAGTAATATCATTGTCATAACACCAACAGCCAATGTAATAGCAAACCTCCCAATTCTATTAAGACATTACAAAAGCATTGTTGTTTTTTATTATTTTCCAACACAAAAACAAGTACGATAATTATGCACATCTAGGTGATTCGTTCACATGTTGTTTAGAACTACATTTTAATACGCTAGTAACTTTTACGTTAGCTCGTATGACATGACCGGTGTTGTGGCGAGATTTCACTCCATCATTCCACAAAACCGGAATCAGGCAACCAAATGGGTTCATGTTGTTCACGCAAAGGGGAGTGGAAATCTGGCAGGGGGTGAAATTTCGGCACAACAACGTCTACGTTGCTAGGCAAGCGAAAAAGCTAACATAGACAACGTTAGCTAGCTAGCACAGCAGACGACAACCGTACGTTTACTAAAATATTCCAACTTCAAATCAACAAATTTCCATTGACTTAAAATAGCGTTCAATGTTTCGGGTGGTCAGAAGAGAGCTACGCTAACTGGATGAGCGGCGACTGGCTAGCTAACGTTAGCATCACATCATTGAGGTCGGAGGAAGGGAGGAACCCCTTTACAAACAATACACAAATTACAAAGAGGCGTGGTGACTTACCGGCATGTTAAAACGGCAGATAGAAGATTATTTTATCTGTAATGAAAGCGTTGTAGAACTTTGTTGTTTTTATCTTATCAGGGGGATTTAAATGCCAACGCAGTGCCCATAACATCAACGGCTCACCTTCGATACAGACTGTTGTCACGTCTGGCTCAGTCTGCGGCTGCGCAGTAATAGGTCTTCAACTGCCGTAGATGAGGGGAATGGGTTCAGTGGACTTAATTGCAGTAGGAACTGATGCAATCTATGCCAAAACCTCTGAATCAACTGGCATCGTTAGGTGGGGCATATCCACGGATAATTGCTCGGCATGGATCACTATCAACAATGTGATAATATAATATGCATGTGTGCCTCTGGTAGGTCTATTGTATAACATTTTTCTCCAGCCAGTTAGGCCTGGAGACTGTTGCCAAAAAAAACCCAATCTTTTTTAATGTATAGTCTTTATAGTAACCCATCAAACCATGTAAGCATTGTTTATTACCATATAAACAGTTACAGATAGTTAACATCATATAATTCTCTAAATGTATTTGTTTGTTTTCATTGTGGGCATTGACAAAGGCACTCACCAATGTGTGTAACATGGGTATTAAACAGGGAACAGTCATTAGGTGGGTTTTTGTGCAAATATTATAATAGTACATGTGTAACAAACATCCACATACATCAAAAGACACAAAAAATATCTCTGAACATTTAACCATACTCTCAAATCCACTCAAAATCTCAAGGACAAAAACACATCTCCTTCACAGGATTGTCATTTGGCAGTATTAACCTATGGAACACAACATGTGTAGGCCCATTGTTGTTTAGCAGGTTTGTCAAGTCATTTGGCAGTTTGAACACAGAAATATACACAACTAATAAAATACAGTCAGCTGAGCCTCTCTAGGACCTGTAGAACACTGCTATGAAATAAGCCAGTTTGGCCACTGCTCTCCTGAGTAACCAGAACCCGTCCATCTGGTCGAGGCCTGTGGATCAGGACAAGTTCTCCTTGCAACAGACTGAGCTCTGAGTCCACCTGGGCTAAATACGTTGTCGTCACTCTGTGTCTGAGGGAAATAGGAACAACAGATGTTCGAGGTTACAGTCGAGTCAATCACATTAAAAACAGTGCCCCACCGCTACTTCACCTGTCTGATATTTATTCACTGCTCAGAAAGGATAGAAATCCACTTCACCTGCTGGGGCTGAACTGAGTTGACATTGCTGATGATGATGACTGTGATGAAAACAGTTTCTGGGGGTTGGAATTCAGGTCTGAGATGGCGGTTTCCATGCCTTTCCTGAGAACAGGAGCCTTGCCCTCTTTGAGAATGATCCCGGGTCCATCTCTTCCCAAGGTGAGCGAAGGGGCCCACACCTCTAGGGGAGGGGGGCCAGGTCGCCCAGCAGAGGCAACCTGACTCCCAGACGACCAAGAGGAGGTCCGGAGCCTTGGAGGAGGGGAGTCTTCCTCTGTGAGAAATCGCACTGACTTTGCAGGCTTGGGGAGAGTGAAATATTTATTGTAAGGCCATGCAGCACAGGGATTATGAAAGTATCTTGGAATTGGATTATCTAACAATGTCATCTAAACAAAAATATCAACAGTATCACAATACCTTGTCTGTGTTGTTCTTGTATGGGTCAGGTCTGACTAGAATTGAGTGAGGGCCATTTGGAAGCTGTCTGTCGTGCAGAAAGGCTATCTCTTGAGAAGCAGTCAAGTCTCTGTCCCTCAGGATAGCAGCAGATGGCGCTGTTGCTTCAGACATCCAGCCCACTGACCTGCCGGGATTGGGGAGGATGCTGCTGTGTTTCTTCCTTTGCAGGGCAGGTGAGTAGCCTGACGCCTGAACTTGTGCAAAGTTCTGTGAGTGGGATAGGAGGTTTGAATTGGAAGTATGGGTGTATTGGTTTCCCCGGTGAGTTGAGCCTGAAAAAAAAAAAACATTAAACAAACTCGTGAGACATTCTTTGAGAAGTTTAATGAATCTTTAATTCAGCCCAAATGTAGGGTTAGTGTTAGGATTAGAAGATAGATGTGGTTGTTCCCCACTCACCTCTGTGTGGATTAAAAACCCGCCTCACAGTGTCCCAGCCTTGAGAAACCCCATACAAGGACGATTTTCCAGCACCAGTGGATGACATTGCATGCTGTGCCCCATTTGGGACAGATGGGACCTGTCCTGTTGAGTATACTTTTCCATCTGTGTTTACCCTATCAAGAGCAAGGACCACAGCAGGATTCTTGGAAGTTGTGGGTCTCTTTCCAGCTAATGTGCTGGAGGATACAGTAGCTGCTTTGGTCTCCAGTAGTCTTGCAGAGGTTCTACAGTGAGGCAATCAAACACATTAGCAGCAATTGCAGAACCCATGGCAAAAATCAGAGCGTAATGAAACACATCCATTAAATTGAAACAACTAAACTGTTTTGTTTTTATTTCCACAATGAAGAAATGAAATGTGTGCATACTGACATGGTGCACTGCTTCTGGAGTTTCACACTAAATTACTGTCCAAATTTAGTCAAGTCAATGAGCTCCCACAAACAAAGCTGTAAGGGATCACAACCTCTCACCTGAGCACAGGGGTGACATAGTTGCTAGGCAGAATGCCCACTTTGCCTGTTCTGAGAGACAATCCACGCAGCCAGCCTTCTTTGAACTTGCCGTACACTCCCACCATCTCCCCCTTCCTCAGCTCCAGCTCCTCTGGTCGACGTGGCTTGTAGGAGTAAAGGGCAGCACACCTGAGTGGGTTCACACAGGGGGTTTGTCTGGGTTACTGCTTCAAATCCTACTGCTACTTTATGGCCATTTAATTGTTTGATATAGTGTTTGATACAGGAAACTTTTTGTTGCAAAATGTTTTTCAATACTGGAAATACAGCATAATTATTATTATATTTACTTAATTACAGGTCCTCAGTACTTCTGAAGTGTAAAGGTGTTTATTGACTTTAGATTAGATTAGATTTTTTTATCCTCTCTTTAGAAACAGAAATTCATCTTGCAATGACATGGGACAAACAAAATAAATAATAAATAAACATTGACGAACAAACATGAACAATAACAGTAAGTAACATAAAACAGATTAAAATTCAATGAAATCAGAATAAATTAATTGCACAAAAGTGTTTCTTCACGCGGACAATCCTATTTTTTTTCTGTGTCGCATTTTCTATTCCGGACATGTGACTCCTACATTCCCATGCCATTGCTACAGTGTTTTACAGAGTACAGCACCAGGTGGTCGTTACTCACACACTGATGGAAAGCTGCTGGGTGGAGGAGCTTTTACTGTCAGCCGAAGCAGAGGCCGCCTGGGGGTTGACCAGAGCCATGGTGATAGTGGGCGGAGTCTCGCTGTTCATCTTCTTGTCACCCTAAAGCAGCGAGGAGTCAACAACATTATCATATGCAATGCAAAAAGTAATCGCCGGGACGCGTCCTGGCACATTAATATGGAAAATAAAAAAGTAAACAATCTCTATGAGAATAACATAGGGGAGAAGAGTAATTAATAAATACACATGCATGTAAATGCACATCCAAAATGTAGAATTTGAAGCCTATATTTGGATAACAGTGTAGGGCCGGCTGCCTCCCAGGACTCTAATGTTCCAAACAATGCTGATTTCCCCATCATACTTACATTGTTCATGCTCCTGAAAAATACGGTGACACCTGGGATTTCTTCCCTAAAGCAGTCTTAGTTCCCACTCCGTCAAACTAGAGATGATCATGTATCAAATTGCAGCTGTATTGCAGCAGGATTGTTGTTGGTTTTTTTAAAACACAGAGCATGCTGTACTTTTCTCGCATTTGTAACTTCATCCACCCAGATTTTCTCTCAAAGCAGAGGGTTGAGGAACTCTGACAGGCTCCAGGTCAACAGACTGTGAGTCAGGCCTTATACAGCTAGCGTCGGGGGTGTGGCTCCAAACTGTTAAGGAGACAGTCTTCAGGATAATGGCGCTTAATTACCAAGCTGAAACTACCCTTTTAGTGTGAACCTTAATAAGAACTTCATATTTTTCTCCTCTGAGTAAAAAAAAACATCTTGTTGTTATCATTGCTGAGGGGAGTAAACTGCTTTCCCAGTGTCTCTTATCTTTTTGAGGATGACATGCCTGCTGCTAGTTACAACTCAGCCGCTAAACAACTTCAGAACATTAATGCTAGGCTGCAGTCTCAGAATTCCCTGTATAGTACCTGTATCCTTAGGCACCCCCACCATTAAGCTACATTATGTTCACACTCTACCCAAGAGAAGGAAATAGGAAGTCATAATTAAGATGCTGCTGTAGCTCTAATCATAGTCTCACTTGGTTTTGTCAAAAGCTGTGCTGTCAGGCAGAAGTAACAGGAGATGAAGTTAGCATAGTATGTCCTGGAGACAGCCCTCAGTTGTACAGGAGAGGAGATGAATGAACCTAACTGTTGCCTGCAGATTTCTATCTATACTTAGCTCAGAGTGCCTCTTTTCATAGCAACTAGCATCATAGATTATTCTACAGATAAAAGGAGTCGTGAACACTCTTAACTGGGGACTGCCTGTCCTAACTGAGATGACCTCACTTCATATGGTGTGAAGGAGAAAGGACAGAATGAAAAAGAAGCAGGTTTTTTTCTGGGAGTTTTTCCTTGTCCGATCGAGGGTTAAGGGGGGTGTCGTTTAATTTCTTTGTCAATTGTGGGCTTGTAAAGCCCTTTGAGACTGTAATTTGATTAAGTGCTATGCAAATAAACTTCGCTTGACTTGACTAGAGAAAGAAAGCAGTGTATACGTTTATGTGCATTACTTAGTATGTAATTCTTTTTCCATTCCTGGAATGCATTTCACCAGACACCAACAGCCTGTCTTGGGCACATGCTGCAGTCGCACTATGTTCAGGTGCAGTGACCCAGCAGCGGCAGCGTAGCCAGTAAGGTCTCTGATGTCTGGTTTTCAAATTTTAACAAAGGAAATCTGCTCACTCGATTAAAGTTCCTTAGTTCATTACTACGCAACGTGTCGACCGTGCAATTTTGTAGCATGCAGATTTTCTTTCGTTATACTACAGTAAACTACTTTTATCCAGCACCTAAATACGGGTTGGATGTGCACACTGCTATAGTCCTGTTGCCACCTCCAGCATGAAGCAAAAAATAAAAGCCTTAAATGTTTTAACGCCTCTGAGATCTATAGTCACCACCACTCTTCAGGTTATTTACTCTAACCTCACATTATCGATAATAGCAAACAAGTATATCTTGGACACAGAGACGAATACTGTCAGAGTTAACATTACTATACTTTGCATATGTGTCAGTAGTTATTAAAAGTTAAAATTATTCCACCTTGGATACACGTGACAGTGAACATCCTCTACCAAAATAAACAGTTGGTTTCATACAATAGTAGCTGAATACAAATCTTCTGCAGCAATCACAACCGGTATATCGTCATTACACTGAAAACGGTAATCTGGTGTTGTGCTTTTCTCTCAGGAGATAAGAGATAGGACAGGTAAAGAAATGGTACTGTGCTTTTGATCCCCTTGGGAACATTTGGCCATGGCAGCCATTATAGGTTACCCTACTCTAACATGTAATGGCTGCCATGGCCACATTTTTTGTGATGCAAAAACCTGACTTGCATGCTCAAGTATTACACGTTGTTTTGAGTCATTTACACCCTACTCCCGTTTCTATGCCACCATGCTAATATATTTACACCCCACGCTCTACTTGATCCAGAGGTGGTGGGAAGCCACATTACTCTCTGTGCAGCAGTGAGGCCAGAGGTGAGTGCTGATGGGAGGCAGGTCTAAGAATAGCACACAGACCACATGCTGGCTTGGCCAACTGAGAGCTCGGTTCCAGCTTTAGGGACAGGACTCCTCTCCTTTAAAGTGCGGAAGCGCGTGGCTTGTCTACTATTATTGGCCCAGTGATGTGAAAGGAGAGTGTTACCTGCTTAGTGAAGAGGAAGGAGCTCTAAGGCAGGAGAGAGAGGGAGCCTGTTATGTAACTAACTTTGCCAGTGACTCATCATCATCGGCATGAGAGACTGAGGGACTCTCCAAGCCTCCTACTCGCTCCTCCTCTTCCCCCTTCCTGCGTTTCACCTCTTTACAGTTCCAAACCTTGTTCTTGGCTAATCTTGGTTTCGATCGGTCTCTCTCTCTCTCTACTCTTGCTTTATATCATTCATTTTATTTTGTCTATTACCTCTTGCCCGTTTACTCTAGCGGTGCCCCTCCCATTTCCTACTGTGTCATTTTACTCTCTGACCTTGCTTTTCCTCTACACACCCCCACCACCCCACCCCA
>OMKK01002499.1:0-12688 GCA_900302305.1 Polymixia japonica | reverse complement strand
ACACACACACACACACACACACACACTTAAAATGAAAGTGGATGTTGGCTGTTGCTACATTGCTAATTATCAGTTACGTTCACGTCACATCAGGAGTGACTGAGAGTCAGATACGTATGTACGTGTTATTTACTGCCATGGGCATTAAGGGCTGCTGGTAATCACTTAAAAAAACTAGTCAAGATGATGAATCAATTTCAGCTTCCTAACACGTGACTGACCTTGTCATTTGCTTGCAAGGACATGCCGCTCTATAATATTTGTAAGATAAAGCCCAACGTAATATGGTTATATCTGACATGATTGACCTCTCACGCATGCACCTGCTTAAAACGCTAAGTAGCTCAAAAACATTTTGTCTGGTTTGTTTTTGTTCTTTGGCAAATATAGTGTGTGTTCATGCTGGCTTTTGGCGGATCTGTAAGTGGTATTGTAATGAGGGTCTGAATTCTTCTTTCATTTCCTGAGCATTTGGTACACAATCTATTAGATTGCAGGACTCCATAATGACCGAAATGAATAAATTTCCCCTCTGCAGAATAAAGTCCTGAAACCTAAAACAGGTGATACAGTGGGAAGGGGAAAATAGTATCTTAAAAAAGTATGTCCTTTATTAATGATTAATTTTCTATTAACAATTGAAGATGGAGAACAATTTAAATGTCAGTTTCATAGACTCAAAGCAATTAAGGTAATATAATAAGGTGAACTGTTAATGAAAACAGAAAGAGGAGCTAGGCTGGAGTTATGACGAATACGGAAATTAGATGAGCATGCAAGAACATAAAACAAGAGCCATACAGCAGAAAGTGTTTATTTTTGCAAAGGATATTTTATGTTTTGAAATGTATACCAATACTGTATTTCCTCATTTTGCTGATTTAAAATGATTGCTGAAAAAACTGCAAATTATTAATGAAACACAATGATAACACAATATTGAAACTTTACATAACTTCATGGACCATTCCAATGATTTTAATAAATTAAAATTAAAAATTAAATTAATTAAAATTATTTTTAATGCAAGACATTCACTAATAACAGATGAAACAAATTAAACCTGACCTTTTTTACCTCTTGGTATAAACACATTGTTGCATTTGTGGCCATAATGAGGGTTGGCTATGGGTCACCACTTGCATTTAGTCTTTGTCTGAATTACCGTATGGATGGCAGTTTGAATAAAATTGCTGGGCGGTTTGTAACCCTAAAAATGCTTGGGGATTTAAAGATGTGTTTTCAAGCCAAGGGTTGTCTTTGTTGCGATGATGGGCAGTATATATCTGCTTAAGAACAACCAGAACTGGAAGTTTTCAAGCAATGTAATGTCATGCAACTGTCAACCAACAAACACACCACCACAACCACTTAATGTGTTCCATTGCTTCAATGAATGTGTATGCGTGTTTATGCGTGTGTGTGCAAATGTAATATACACGCTGCCCAATAGCCTTCACATTCATCACCCCAGCCCACCTTGTGATGTATTCATGTCTCCGCCGATAGAAACCAAGGGTTTCCATAGAAACCAAACATTTTCCTTACGGGTTTGTAGGAGAATGTGACTTGGAGCCAGGCTTAATTGTAGGTTGTGGTGTTGCTGCTCTGGCATGGCGTGTGATTTTCAAGTGGAACGGTATCTCTGTAACCATTGGAAGGAGTCATCGTGTGAAGGAAAGGGAAAAAACAAGAAAGCAAAAAGAAAATACAGCAGGGTAAACACTGTAGCTTCCAAAAAGTGTGTAGATAGCCGGGCATCTGAATCGAAACATGTATTTTGCTTTTTTTTCAAGATGACGGCCATATCAAGTGTTCAGGTTCCAGGAGTGATAGGATGATAAAATAATGATGAAATAATATTTCTTTTGTTAACATCTGTGAAGGGCAACTGGTAGCATTGCCACAACTTGGTGCTTAACAGGATAGGTCCAGTTCTTAGTGGTTATGAGTAAGAGATTACTAGCTTTGACTAATAAATGTATTGTTTGCTCTTTGCCTTACCACTCACAAAATTCTTTCATAAAAATGTTTATAGGTACCCTTATTTCAAGCAGGTCAGAGTCCCTACCCACCCAAACACCCCCACGCTCTCAAATGTCTAGACGTACTTCGGCCTAATCATTTGTTTCCATCATCCGTGCATCGACGGATAGTTTAGCTTTGTAGAGGAATACTGTGAGATGAATTTATGAGACTAACTATCCCAATGTTCCACTGAACACTGAAAATATACAGCACCTTTCTTGGCAAAACCGTCAGTATATATAATGTAACTAGACTTGAGGTGAATTTTTAATACCTGGAAAAGGAATTTGGCAATGGGAAGCCTGCAGACAAGGCTGTTTTTCTAACTCAGAGTACTGGAAATACTCCCACCGTTAGGATGAGGATGCTGAAGTTTGGTGCTTGCATTTTTTCATTTTCAAATTTGGACAGGATGCAAAGTGAATGAAAATAGCTGGTAATTAAAAACACTCTCATGTTAAATGTGAGGATTGGCTAACTGCTTGAAAAATGCAATATTCCACAGCATGTTTGGGTCATGGGTTTTAAGTGCTGCTGTTTCATAGACAACATGGAGCATAGCATCCAGACAGATGGAAAGACTGCTCTGTGTTTTGTTCTTTTTCACAGATATGCAAATAACAATAGCATGAGTCTTACTTTGAATTCCTAGGCTTGACAGAGTCGCTGAAGTTCTCACAACAAAGTGTAGGAAACATACAACCAACGGCATCGACAGAGTTCTTAGGAAACACTCAAGTAAAGAAACTTCAGCTACCTTTAAATCGGGGCAACAGTTTGATATCCTGATGGATTCAGTATTTGCATTCTACCCTGTTTCGCTCGGTCTCTCTTTCTCTCTCTTTCAAGCTTATCGCGTCCCTCCCTCACTCTCTCTCTCTCCCTCTCTCTCTCTCTCTCTCTCTCTCTCCCTCGCGTCTCTCTCTCTCCAGCACTCAGTCCTGCTCTCTCTCTCTCTCTCTCTCTCTCTCTTCTTTCAGTGAGGCCTTGGAGGGTTCTGCAATTACGTTTGGGGCGCTCAGAAAAAGGGAACACTCCAGTGAAATAAATCGGTCCATAACAGCTGCGGTGAAACGGCGCTAATTGCCGATTGATTCGAAGCAGAGGCAGCAGATATCTGCAATGCAGAGCCACATCTGCCACTCTCTCTTCATCATTCCCCTCTCTGATTATCTATTGTTCAGCCTATTTACTTTGCAGAAATGAGTGGTAAATAGCAGGTTAAGGAAGCTAAGGGGGCCAGACACCAAATTGGGTTCCTCTCGAAAAAAGGGAGTATAAAATTAGACATAATTAACACACCCCTTAGGCAGATGCTCCAAATCCCATGAAGATGTGGCAGAGATGCAAATTAGCCATAAAGATACACACTTTATATACAAAAACAGTGATTAAGCTGCCCTATGTGTACAGAGGATAGAGCCTTGCTTGATTTATAGCAAATCATCTAGTGAACAACTCACTTTAGTTTTCAAAAGTTTTTAAAAATATATATATTTTATGTATAGCCGCTGTACAGGAGGAGAGAGAAAACGCATTAATGCCGAGTTGAAAGCTTTACTCCGGTATTCACAGAGTGAAAGACATTAGTACCCTAGGTGTTGGACTTACATTGCTTTAATATTGAGGAGTCCTGCCTGTGAAATACGGCTTGACACTCTCTCTCTCCTCTCTTTCTGTATAACGATGTCTCAGTGAAAAAAAAAAAATAAAAAAAATAGTCCGCTCTATTATTGGAAGATGGATGCTGAGAATGTTACTGTATCTTTGGTCACATGACGCATCATTTGACGAACGTAGAACACTGGAATAGTACTGTCATATAGGACAATGAATAATCCCAATTACCTATTGCTGACAGCACCGTAAAAGACTCATCAACCACAAGTGATAGACGAATCTCACTAATCTGTGTATGAAACAGTTTTCCCACAGTATGAACCACCCACATTAGCTTGGTGCTGTGGTATTCATGTGTTTATACTTCCACTTTCACTTCCACTGTGAATCCTCAGCGCTGCAGCTGTTGTTTGCTCCGCTGCTCAACAAATATTGCTGGCAAATAATTGATTTAAGTGCTTTCTCAGCAAGTACATTTTGACAACATGGATGTCGCAGTCCTCCAATTATTTATAATAAAACATCTCAGTCACAGCCTAAATTTTAGCCCTTGGTACCTGCCACAATTGGAAAATCTAGTCAGCGTGATCCAGAACTAAGCCAATTAAATACCTACCTATGGAGATCCAATTTTGGAAACGCAGGCTTTAGTCGTTAGGTAGAAAACTAAAAGCCACGCAATTAAGACTGGAAACAATCCTACCCCTTGAAAAGGAAACGGCCCCCTGTCACCGTGGACGTCATGCGTCTTTGTCTTCGGAGGGGGAGAGAGGAGAGGAGAAAGAGGAGTCCATCCATATTCATACGTTCACTTCTGTCACGCTTGGCTGCAAACCTCAGTGTGTTCTGCTTCTCCTTCCTGCTACAGAACAGCGCTTGACATTCTTTGTCCCATGGCAGATAAACAGATAGACAGCAGAGGTCAACAATCCTTAGCTGTAAAACATGACAGAACTCAAATCAGACTCTTGATTCTTTTTATTATTCTTTTTGCTGTTTTATTTTCTCCCTCAGTCAACCTCTGTTAGGATTTTGCTCTGTCACAAGGGGCGTAAGAGAAATAGTCTCCGTTTGATTCCTACTGTAGGACATGGATCTTGTTCGAAATTGATATGTGAACTATACATAATTATAATGGTCGGTGCTGTAACAATCTTCAGATTCTTTGAAATATCAGTTCAATTTATTCTATTCTCCATAGTGTACAAAAAACAAACAGAAAATGAATAAAACTCATACAATCCAGAGTTCTAAAATGTGTGTATATATGCATGTGAAACATTGAAATAAGTACGTACTGCCAAAAGCTACTGGTAATACACACATATTTCCTTACTTGACTTAAAATGGAGTTAAGCTTATCAGGATCTGCTTAACATCGGTACGACAACGGACTTGTAAATAGAGTCTGTTCATCTGCAGTGAAATCAGCAAGCCCCGTCTATAACATAAAATGCTGATTATATATTACCATTTGTTATATGGAACTTCTATCAGAAAATGTGTTTTATTCAGTCAGCTCATAAAATAGTGCATTCTCAATCTTGGCACCCTGCTGAGAAGATTGTCTTTTCACAGCAGGTGGGTTGCCATTTGCCATGAACTCTTGAAATTGAAACCATTACACCTCAATTTTGTGATTCATGTGTGTTAATGGGTGGCGGGATATCCCATTTGAGGTGAATTTGATGTTTCCCCTAAAATGGCTTTTGTGATCTTTTCATGATTCACAATTTCATCAGCATGTCAAATGGAATGGAATGCATGCTGCAGCCAAGTAGTGATTTCTGAAGTGTGGCATCTGATTAAAGCAAATAAATAACTACCTGTAGTATGTCTGAGAGTGTATTTAGAGAGTGTATTTAGTGTATTGGCACGGTGGCGCAGTGCATTGCATTGCTGCCTCATGCAAGAAGGTCCTGGGTTCGATTCCCGCCTGGGGCGGGTTGGCACTGTGCTCAGGTGGGTTATCTCCCTGCCTTTTTGTGTGGAGTTTGCATGTTCTCCCCGTGCTCACATGGGGTCTCCTCCAACATGGACCCCTACTAAAAAAAACATGCAGAACATCACCCTGTCCGTCCCTGACCAAGACGTGGAAATAAGGAAGCAAGTGGAACTGGTCCCCGGGCGCCGTAGACAAGGCTGCCCACTGCTCCTCGCTGCCCCCTGGAGGAAGGCCAGCCAGGATGGGTCAAATGCAGAGACCGCATTTCTCCGGCCACATATATATGTGTGTGTGTGCGTGCCTGGCCGCTATGTGTGTGTGTCGTGTGATAAATAAAGAGACTCATACATTGAGTCCAATCTTAAAGAAAGACATTAAACATAATGTATTGCACAGTCTGCTGTTGTGCGCTTCAATATAAAAAAAAACCAAAACATTTTTGTCTGGTCTGACTTGAATCGGACTTGAATCGTCATGACGTCATCATTTTACTTACCACCCCCCTGGGCTTCGATGTGAGATTTCCTTATCTGACGAGTAGAGGGGTTTTCTTACCATGCTCCTTAAAGGGGTTACCATGCTCCTTAAAGGGGTTGGACAGAATTCTTGTATAATGTCAGCCTCCAGTAGTACTGTCCAATGATGCTGTGGAGCAGTGGTGGGTCCCTGTCTCATTGAAGTTAGTGCGTCAATGGACTGACCTTGGCCCGCCCTGCAACCCCACTGCACCAATGAACATTCAGGTGAAGGCTGATCAATCAAGTCACAGGTGTGTGAGCCGACAGCTTGGGGGAAAATGGCAACTAAACCAAAGCTGAAACCAACCGAAAACTTGTGGTCGTAAATTACAGATTCTGCTGCAAAATACGGTAAAACTGGGAGTCAGTTCATGTATTATACATGTAAGAGCTATACTTTGACCATCTTGGACCAAAACAAGAGGTTAAAAAAAAAATACTGATATATCGCCAAAATCCTGACCCGCCTCTAACTATTCTGTGTAGGAGAGGGAAATGGTGTCTCCTCAGGCCAAAGATTTAAATAAAAATACTCAACCACAATACAAACCATATAAAGTTCAGGGACAAAATACTTTTGCTAGGGGAACCTTTAGGAGTTAAGAGGAATGACATAAGTAGTTTGGGGACTCATTACTTTTACCCGGTAACTGCTGAATATATGCTTTGAATTATTTAATGGGATTTATACAGCACGTTGCTATGCAATGGTTGATCCATAACTGCATCTGACTGAAAAACACTTTATTTGTTTAGTGAATCCCTTAGACATCATTGTCTCTCATGCTTATTTGGTGTAATCAAAGTCTAAGTGGATAACTTCAGTTTAGATCTCATACTTAAGGGTAAAATGTGTATTTGCATCTGTCACTTTGACAGACTACAGGTAGACAGCCCACACCAGCCTCAAAAATAACATAATTTGGGCCATTCAGGTAGACAATTAGACAAAATTACAATTATAATCAGCAAGGGGCATCCTGTGTTGATATACTGTGAGCATGTGTATACTTACTGAAAATAATATTTTGTAGAGTAAACAAAAAACAAGGCTCCCACGTTCTTCCTTCATTTTTTGGCTGGACAGCAACAGCAGGTCCGGCCCTATAAACACGAATGTCTAAGTAAAAGGTCGTTTGTCACTTTGATGAGAGCAGTTTCGGTGCTATGACGTGCACGGAAACCTGATTGAAATTTGTCGAAAATATCATAATTATTCATAAAAAAAATCGACTCTAAGTGGACAATCTTCTCTAAAGCTTTTGATAAAAATGATCATTTAGAAATGGGTCTAAAATGTTTAAAATCAGTAGGGTTGGTTAGGTTTGGAGCAGTGGGTGTACTACTGCGTGCTAAAGGCAGGAGGGAACACAGCCAGTGGACAGGGAGCTATTTACAATAGATAATAGTGGGACCAACACTGTTAAAAAACTCTGAGAAATCTGGCAGGCATGAGATCTGAAGGACTCGATGAAGGCTTTAATTTGGCCAATGTGTCCTTTAAAGTACACAATGAAAAGGCCTCAAAGTTATTGTGCAAGGCAAAAGAAGGAGAAGGGTCACTGGTGACATGACCAATCTGGAGTCAGTTTGTTGGCTCGGAGGGTTAATTACGGATTTGATGGTTTTGAAAAGAATTCTGAGGTTATGACGGTTTGTTGTAATGACGTTGGAGAAATAGTTGGAGCTGGCTTCTTTTACTGATTTTTGATAGACATTGGCTCTTTCATAATTTGATACGACCTATTTTCAAAGGATATACTCGCTCGTCCAACTATCTCAGATGCAGGTGCGTTGGAAAGTATCAATTTGAGAAAGGAAAGTCAGACCAAAACGTTAGAAGGATCCATAAATTGTGATGCTGAGCAAGAGCGGGACTTTCCACCAGGCTGTCCTTTTTCCAAGGCTGAGTATTAATGTGTCTGTTCAGATCAAACCAATCCTAAACAGAAATATTCACCACAAACAGTAGGTTTGCTTTGGTGATAACAGGGGATCAGTTTCACTTCATCTAATGCATGTTTTTCATTTTCTTTATTTGGATAGGGAAGTGACTGGAATGATGTTAAAGTATTTCAAGGCAGATTGTTTGAGTTCTTTTGTGATGCCATGTTTGTTATTGTTCAGGAGAAATCATACAGCAAGCAATACACATGAGAAATGATCATTTAAATACAGTAAATACACACAAAAAAACTAAAAAAAGCATCCACTAGAGTATATATTGCAATTCAATTCATTACATTCATTCATTACATTTCTATTCCAAAAACGTTACATAATCCATTTTTCAGTTAAAAGGAAAAAAAACACCCAAACATGACATGTTTTATTATTTAATGTCTAAATAAAATTATATAGAAGCATTATTATGTTTTTATTATCAACAATTCTCAAAACTAGGGATTGTGGTTTTTCAAATGTGGATCTCTCATTTTGGAAAGAAAACTGAACACTGAAAAAAGTTACAGTGTTTAAGACACAGTAAAGCCTGTGTTGTGGGTCTTTGTTTCAGCGTGCCACCCTGGCGCGAAATGGATTCGTTTCTAACTAGTTGCCAAAGCAGCGCCGGGTCCAAGCTTGAGGTTTGCTGTGTGGCCCTAAAGCTTCTCCCATTACGTAAGTGTGTCCCCGTCACTGGCCAAGCCCGAGGACAGTGTGGTCAAGCCATAATGGCCCCTCGTATAACCAAAGTGCTATGATGTCAGTGTAATCACATTGTTTGTATAGTAACCACGTCTCAGAGAGCCATACAGTTATGTCAGCCCTTCCCTATTTATGGGGCCCTCGATGTGAGAAAATTAACGATGGCACGCTTTGCCCTTTGTGCTGCAAGACTCGCCGCGCTGCCACAGAGTCACTAGGTTCACACACTCTCCGTCAACCCATCATCACTCATGACCTCACGCTGAATTTGATAGGTGTTCCATCTTTTCCAAAACCGGGTTATTTTAGACCACCCATAAAGTGTACACACGAGCACCCACAAAAACCAAAATGTTCGACAGACATGATGCAATGCAACTGCAAATATGAACCCAAGATATTTAATGGAAATGCATTCACACAATAGGCCCTGGGCCCGAGTTTCACCTTTTACAATCTTGAATCTGACACTCTTACGGCTCACGAGACGCAGAGCCAGTGAGTTGGCACGCCACTTATGAGAAAAAGACAAACGTCCTACAGAGAGCATTGAGATTGGAGTCCCTGTTTTCATTACTTTGGTTTATCGGCTCAATAGTCACCTCCTTGCTCCCAGTGCTAAATGTCCTCTTGATTTGCTCATCTTGCGCCTGCACCTGAAACAATTCATTAAAAATGAATGAGAAGAAAGCACAACACTGCGAGGGCCGGGAGATGAGAGACAGATAAAGCAACAGTAACAGCTGCATTCTGAATACAGTTAAAGATGATTCCGATCCAAAGCCCATTTAAGCCTGCGTTTTGAAATGGGTAGATCTAGAATTAGAACCGGAATCTAGAATCAATCTTGTAGAATTATTGTGACAGACGTGCAAACGTTTTTCTGGCGCGAAATTGATTTATCTCTACCTTTTTATCATTGTAGTGTTTTTTCCTAGTTCCTATTCTGAACATGCTTTTGGAAATCCTACCTTAGTATCTTTATAACTCATTTGTAGTGTTTTTCTAACAATATGGATATTATTTTCAGACAACAAACACTGTGTAGTTTTTTATGGACTGTATATCTCTATCTCTCTCTGTTTTTTTTCTTTTCTTTTATAAGACTCCTCACTTTGCAGTCTGGTAGTTTTAGAGGTATGTATTGCTGAAGACAAACACAGTTTGTTGGATATCATTCCATGGCTGTTTTTATCATTAGATAAATGTATTTTTCTGGAAAGGGGACAAATCTCAAGTACATTTTCAGATATGTTTAAAGGGGGTAATTATGGTTTTAAAGTGACATTATTTCTCCACTTACTTTATAATTTCTGTTTCGGTTATAAAAATCAGATACTTAACAGTACCACTATGCATTTTGATGCATATATGCCATTTAGAAGTCATTGTGGTTTATATGAGCATTTTGGGTTATGTATGAGTGTTATTCCAGGGTTCTGGGATATCTAAGGTTTACAACCGTTATTCCAGAAAGGATGATTCATGGAAAAATCAACTATGGTTCTTACTCACTTTGAAGTCATTTTTCCATGTTTGGCTCAGAAATTGTTAACTTTTGAAATGACAACTACTTGGACTCATTTTATTTATTTTTTCATGGTCTTTTGTGATTGTAGTCCACAAACTGATAGTGAATGACATCAACAAAACAGTTATTTTAATGCAATAAGATCCCAGAGTGCAAACCTCATTGCTCTTAAACTTTGATATAAAAAAAATAAAATAAAATAAACCTTACCAGACAGTTTAAGTATAGACATGTGCACGGCCACCTGAGTGTGATCAGGTCAACCCTGGTAAAATAAGAGCCCCGTTTTCGACTTGATTCCCTGGCTTTGTTAACCTTCATTACAAATTCTGCCTGTAATCTCATGAGCAACATTGCATGCACAGCTCAATCAGCCTGTTTGTTGTTTTGTTTATCTCTTCCCATATGCATTGTTATGAGGGGGGAGAAAATATCTATCGTCGAGTTTGAATGGCTTGGTAATGAGGAGAAGGAATCAATCATCACTTCAAAATTGTCCCACCGCAGCAATGAGAATATAAATTCACAGTCATAAATTCAACAGTTTTAGGTGCCCAGATCCCTCTTAATATCCCTTGCGTTTTACGGCGGCCTCATGTGCAATACTGAACTGTAGCTGGCCTGCTTGATTTACCGATGTTTTTTCCTTCCTATTGGGAGGTAATGGTAGAGATGTCAAAGTTAACCGTCCCTTCGTGAGCTATAAAAATGCAATAATTGCCATGTTAATTTTGGGGCCGAGCACAAAAAGATGTTTCCCCAATCTATCCAACTATCAATCTACCTATCATCTCCACGTTTGGCGTACGTGGACCGTTATTACATATGCCGCATAATTGCCCGTAATTAAAAAGAAGCCCAAGTGCTGTAATTAATGTCAGTTGTCAAGCGCTGAAAGGCCACAGAAGATAATGCTTTCCTGTTTCTTGAGCGCAAAGACCTTTGGAATGAGGAGTCTTCTGATTGCAATTACTTGATCTTTTTCTACACATAAATGATGCAGATAGTCACCAAATTATTCTCAGTCCAAATTAATTTTCACTCTCAGTGACAGATAAAGAGCTGGTCTAATAAGCTTCAGATGCTGTGATTCTTTGTCTTGTGCAAAACATACATAAAAGTAAAAGGATAATTGATAGGTTAAAAATTGTCCTATTATCCAATTAAGAGAGACAAAGATGCCTGGTTTAATGCATTATTTTTGATTGTAATTTCCCAAATGCTTCACCAAAATTGTATTGCCTATAACATACAAAATACTATCTTAAAGATGATGGCTCCATAGACTTTCCTCATAAAATAAGCAGTAATCCATTGTTCACTCTACATTTTCTGCCAATTATGGCTCCTTCAAAATTCTTTACAGGTGAGAATGGAGAAGCACAGAATCCATAGTAAGTAGTGGACTGTCTGCGCATCGCCCACAGTATTCCACGGCATGAAATCCAGGAGGCCAGTGTAAATAAGCAAACCTGAAAATGCCGCGGTGCCGGGAATAAGTAGGGAACTAGCTACAGGAAATCTGTTTAATATGGAACAATTTTCTCCTCCCTTTTCAAAGTACAAGATTGTAAAAGGGGGGAATGCTTATTATTGTTAGGCTTTCAACCGGCTAGCTGGTGAGTTATTTAAGTCCTCTTGACCCTGGCCATTTGAAACGCACAATGGCATGAATGGTGTGCGGTTGCTCCTAACCGGGATCAAAAGACAGCTTCAACATTTTCTTAAGTTTCAGTCATGATTTAGATAATATTATTGATGTACGATGTCCAACCAAAATCTGAAGCTATTAATGCATAAAGGGAATAATATTTTTGAATTTCAGGCCGGTCCAGAAGAGACCACATGAAGGGAATCCATGTGCAATGGCCTCACTTTTGAGTTGAACTTTACTGAACTAACGCTAAGGTTTAGTGGGATCTCGATGGGTGGCATTTATCAATATATCCAGGTGCGGCACGTTGGAAAAAGAACTAAGTCCCCCAAAAAGGCCCTTTCTCCTTATAAGTGTCCAGGTGCAAGGCATAATTTGCGAAATGTCTCGGTATTCAGAAACACTCCGAGGCACAAGAGCCGTACGGTGTAGTTTTTGGAACACATCAAAACGAGACTTTCAGTGACCGTTCTCCCACACCGACTTTATTTCCCCGAGCCACCTACCG
Source organism: Polymixia japonica (assembly GCA_900302305.1). Classification (NCBI taxonomy): domain Eukaryota; kingdom Metazoa; phylum Chordata; class Actinopteri; order Polymixiiformes; family Polymixiidae; genus Polymixia; species Polymixia japonica. Next base: position 238 of record OMKK01002499.1, on the reverse strand, counting down.
TGTTGAGCGCGGGACCACGTCGCTCGTTTACTTTACATGAGTCAGACGCGGTAGTGAGTCCATTGATGACCTAATACAGGACGGGAAGCAGCAACATCCTTCCCCCCCCCCTCCAACTGTACCACATGGGATCTGTTTCCTCTCTGCATTTATTATACTCAGGAGCATTAGGGCATGTAGCAAAAGCAGATGTATTCCTCCACACACTGACTCCACTTGTAAGCCTTTCAAACCCTCC
>OMKK01002448.1:13470-32003 GCA_900302305.1 Polymixia japonica | reverse complement strand
ATATGTTGCACATCTGATCTTTTGTAGTGGCAAGAGCCGAAGGCTATACATCTATTCACATCAGTCACAAGCGGCACTCCCCTAGTAAATCAGTAGAGTGAGGGATGAAAGAGAAAAGGGATGGAAGGAATGCCAGAGCGCGACAAGAGGGGAACAGGGAGAGAGAAAGAGAGCGAATGCAGGAGTAAGAGAGTATGTGAGAGACAGGGAGAGAGAGAGAGAGCAAGATAGAGAAAGAGGAGGTGGTCATCATATCCCTCCCTGTCTTTGATCACTGGCCCATGGGGAGCCGTGGCAGCACAAATAGCTGGTCCACAGCTCCTGAGGAACGCAGCTTCAAATTCCTCCTTGCCTTTTTCCCCGCTTCTGCAAAATCACTTCTTGTCTTTCAGTCCACGGCAGCTGTGAAAACAGTACATGGCTTACTACATGCCAGAAAAGACCTGGCTGATGCACTGTGGTACTATTGTCCCATTGTACTTTCTTCACTTGTGCAAGATAAATTCCCCTCAGGGTATTTTCTATTCTATTCTATTCTATTCTATTCTATTCTATTCTATTCTATTCTATTCTGTTAAAACTTTATCTGGTGTGGCCCGACATGACCAGCTTACTACTATGTTTTAATAAGTCTAGGTCCAAGGTGAGACCACATTTCCACAGACCACATGTGGGCTGAAAAGGATTAAGACAAGACTGAAATTTACTGCTCCTAGTTCACAGGGCTCTGCTGGTGAATCTGTGGAAACAAGGCTGCCTACCTTCGTTTTCCTCTGGTTGTGAATGGGTGCATCGGAAGCCCCGCCTCTCTCGGATGTGACGAGGACCAATGGGAACGCACAGTGCGTGGTGGCTGAACGTCACATCATCAGCGGTCGTCTTGGTGGGACTGCTGAGCAGCGCTCGCTTTGCCATCTCCGAGAATGCGTCTTACCGGAGCTACCAGTTAAAACACTTTACACAACTGAACAAATGAACAGAGATTTTTTTTTTTTTTAAATTTCACAGTCTTGTGGAAACACCGAGCAATAATTTCGGTTGCTTGAAGAGAGTGTGATCTTTTTTGCGAGGAAGAAGGACTGCTGCTGGCAACCAGAGCCACTTTGATGCGACCGTTTAGCTAACAGGCTAACAGGGGATTGTGTTCATAAACTAGCCAGCTAGCTTGTTTTTGCTAGCTAAACCAGCTGTGGAAATATGCCGGACAATGGTTGTTAGTCAGGCGAACTACACTTTTCTCTTTGGACATGTTTAAATGAAGAATTCGTCCAGTGTTGTGTGGTTGGGGATGTAAAATGTTCCAGAGGGAAATGTACTGTCCGGGCAAGAGTTCAGTACTTACCTTGCTGCTGTGTAGTTACGAGTTTCTAGTGATTAGTTAGTATTAGTTACCATTTAGTTCCAGCCATAACCATTCAAAGCTCAATATGAAAACATAGGGTAGGGAAAAGGCCAACAAAGAAAGTAGGGTGCTGTTTGTGATGCCCTAACTAAAACGATTGGATCACTCTGATGTGTAAAAACTATTGCCGGTTAATCGATACATCTATTGACGAGGAGAGAGGTGGATGATCATTATAAATCGCCCACATGCACTGGATCAATCATTGGACTTGTGAAAGGCATCTGAGGCAGAAGGTGGGAGACGTGAGCGTAAAAGCCTTGCAGCCCGGGGGAAGATGGCGGAGCGTTCTCGTTGGAGGTGGTGAAATCAAAACTTTTGGTCTTATTGGATTTATCACCAAACATCTCAACCCAGACCGCTGGACACATGCAGGCCAAAAAACGGTACTTAATTCTGTTCTCCGCCGGTGCGTGTCTCATTCTGTTGTTCTGCTTTGGGGGGATACAAGTCCCGCTATCCAAACGGAGTCCCAGCCGGCGTGATGACCGCAGATTCAACGGGTATCACCCCGAGTCGCGGTGGCACCGCTTCTCGGGAGCCCTGCAGCCGTTCAGCCCCTGGGACCAGGTGGAGACTGCAGATTACAATGGTCACACATCACCACGGCAGAAGAGGGACACTATCGCTGGCGTGTACACCGGGAAACGCTGCAGGATGGATTCCTGCTTTGATTTCTCCCTGTGTAAGAGCAACGGGTTTAAAGTTTACGTCTACCCGCAACAGAAGGGGGAGAAGATGTCGGAGAGTTATCAGAACATCTTGTCGTCCATTGAGGGCTCGAGGTTCTATACGTCTGACCCAGGACAGGCCTGTCTGTTTGTCCTGAGTTTGGACACTTTGGACCGGGACCAGCTCTCACCTCAGTACGTTCACAACCTGAAAGCGAAAATCCAGAACCTCCCTCTGTGGAACGGGGGCAAGAACCACATCATCTTTAACTTGTACTCTGGAACATGGCCAGACTACACGGAAGACCTGGGCTTTGACATCGGCCTTGCCATGTTGGCCAAGGCCAGCATCAGCACCGAGAACTTCCGGCCCAACTTTGATGTCTCCATCCCCCTGTTCTCCAAAGACCACCCTAGGACAGGTGGGGAAAGGGGCTACCTGAGACATAACGTCATTCCCCCTTTTAGGAAATACATGCTTGTTTTCAAGGGGAAGAGGTATCTAACTGGAATAGGTTCAGACACTAGGAACGCCTTATATCATGTTCATAACTCTGAAGATGTGGTCCTCCTCACCACCTGTAAGCATGGAAAAGACTGGCAGAAGCATAAGGACGCGCGCTGTGATAAGGACAACACAGAGTATGACAAGTGAGTAATAGCCCTCTGACACACAGTTAACTTCACAACAAGGAAAACCTAACCCATTTTGGACCCTGATTTTTATTCCATTGTTTTGCTGTGTTATTGTCTTGTCCGGATCCCATCCCTGCTTTTCCCTACAAGATGCGTCATGTCCTTCATGCTGGCTGTTAGAAAGAACCCAATTCCCACAAAATTACTGCTTTATATTTAGCGAATTGGCCTGATTCTTTTCAACAATAGAGATGTTGTCAATAATTATTTGTCACATTTGCCCTCATGACTTTTTTTTGCCATTTTTTGTCATGAGACAAACATAATTAGTTTTGTTTCAATGATAGCACACAAGGGATGCTGTATTAGCGTAATTCAATTGAGACCCTCATATGTCATGCCATTTATCAATGGATTTGTTGCTCTGTCCAGCACCATGCAGATAACCTCACTTCTTACCCCATTTTAACAGTCAATTATCCAAGGCTGAGGTTGAGGTTGGGCCCTTTCTGCTCAATACATAAACCCACTGTTCCCTTTGCCAACAACTTGGACCAATGGTATTTTTTCCCCAATAGTTCTTGAAAGCCCTGTTATGCTGTCCTCATTGATGTCACTATATCCAGCCCCCATCCCTGCTGATGGCAATACTGCACAGCTCCATTGCCTCAAAAAAGTGGCCTATGCATCACCACCCAGTCTTACAGTCAGGGCATACAGTTTGCTCGGCCTGAATCTGATGAGCAAACTGGCGTCTGTCTCCCTGCTTCAGCCAGCTGGATTCACTTCATGTCCCCCCAGACTGTGTTGTGTTATTACTGGTGACTGTGTGGCGCTGGGTGTTTGACTGTGGCTCTTTGGGGTGGATTAGCCCGGACAAAGCGCTGGTGCCAGTTAGGGGAAGCCGCTGTGGCCCATGTTTGTTCAGTCATTTCCCAGACAGACCCGACCCCATCAGCCAGGAATGCCCCAGCCCCAATCTGTGTCCTGCGTGACCCCTCCATTAGAGTGAAGGTGCCTGCTGTGAGTGACCCCCAAGTCAACCCTCTGCTGTGTTGGTGCTGTAGGCAATGTCGTCAGTTGCTCGGTTTGGGTGACGGGCCATTTCACAGCGCGTGAGGTTGATAAGCCGTTCAATAATGGCCTGTTACGGGGTCTGATATGGATTCTGAATGCAATATAGAGTGAGAGCAACGGAGAGGTGTTTTCTTTTTGTCCTCAAATCATAAGCCAGCGCTGATGTGTTTTTCATATCGGGGTGTCTAATGTGTTTGTTTACTGTTCATCCCCAGAGGATTCTCATGTCTGTGAAGGTAGGTATCGGCTTAGGAGGTTCATTTCTTGGCGCGGCAAGAATAATATTCCCCCTCATCACAGTTAAGACATGAGCTATCTGCTATCCTTTCCCTTCCTATCTTCTTTTCTCCCTCTCTCTCCCTCTCCCCCTTTCCACCAGCTCGCTGCTTGCTGCCAAGCGCTGCCTGAGAGTGATTGCACGCAGTGAGACGGGTGGCATCAGAACCATAACCCAAAGGGAAAAAAAAATAATCCTCCTGTCATTAAATGGCATGGAGGGAAGAGGCTGTTTTTTTTTTCTCTGTGGGTATCTTACTAGCCCCTGTCGGCTTAGTCTCATTGCGAGGCAGCGTACATTGGTTTTCGGTCAGTACATCCTCAGTAAGCCTCATCACTATCAGTCAGTGCCCTTTGGTTTGAGCCCCAGTCCACTGCAGTTCAGGAAGTCCTACTCTACTAAATAAAATCAATTTACTATTCCACACCTTTCTCCTCTGCAGCTAATGTAGTGCTGAAACAAAACAAAGTGTGGTAATACTGTATATTTTGGCATGCAAAACGATTAAAGTGGCTAAAGAATTTTTAAACACATCTGCTGCTGTGGTTGGCAATTAAATTAATTAGGGAAATGGTGTAAGAGAGTGTCAGTTATGGAAGTCATTATTTTGTTTTACTTGGCTAAAATGGACTAGTCTGTAGCTTTATCTTACTCTTTGGTCAGACACAGGCCAAACCCATCTATGATTAATTTGCTTTTGATTTAAAATGCTTTTGCATTTTGCAAAAAGACCCTTCCAACATCCATTCATTCATAGTGCCCTGATAAGTTTGTGAAAAAAAGGCCTGGTCCTACCTTAGTATTCATCCGTTACTGTACTGTCTTAATTAATGTTAGGGTTGAAACTCACTAAAATATTTCTTAAACTAGTTGTATTTAAGCACCAAAGTTACATTTTTGAAGGATGGAGTATTCAGATGAAGTATAAAATGAAAAGTATATCAGATCTTTGGATTTATTTTGACTAGATCTTGTACAAAATCTTGCCATGTGTAATGAAGTTTGAGAACACTGCTTTAGACTGTTGGCACTCATCTATTTCCATTTATTGCATTTGTGTGTTCTAGGTCACTACTGCTTCTATCAGACTTTGGGTTCATACCTATTATATCTTCAGGCTTTGGCAGACCAAAGGGAATGTTTTTGTGTTGTGTTGAATGTGGCTGTTTTTTTGTAGATTGGCATACACTGCTTATCTGAAATGTTGAAGGCTCTGATATATGAATAATTTATACACTTATACATTTCCCATTACCTCTGATTATTTATGGATCTTCCAGATGTGGTGGGCCACAGCTTTTACTTTAAACATTTATCTGATTTGAGTGGGGTTTGCATAACATATTACACCTTGGTTGACCTTAATCAGAGAAGGCAAGTTCAATCTTTCAATAACAAAAAAACGGCCATGTAGCCTTATCTGCATCATATACATTGCAATCAGCAAAATTGTCTATGTAATTTATTGTGGTTAATCGCTCCAGTTTGTATATGGGAGTTGACACCATGACGGCCCCCTATTATCCAGTCTAATCAGTTTAAATGTTCCCCAATCCCCCGTAAGATTGTTTCCTTCTTTTGAAGGTTGGAAGCTTAAGACCTAAGTGTCCCAATTTAGGCTCAAACACAGTAGAAGTATATAGCTTGCATTCTGCTCAGGGAAGGTTCTCTCTGGATTAATGTGCCTCTTGGCATGCACATCGGTTAGGGGATAGAGAGTTGTTGCTTTTGGAATAAGCAGGCCATTTCCAAATACAGTTGAAGTGATGATAGAAATGGAGAAGCTGGGCTGGTGTGTCAAGCTGAGGAGCTATGCCATGTACTCAAGGTTGGGCCTAGCTCTCGGCCTGCTGTCGCTTTACCACTGTACCCCGTCCACTAGAGCACAGATATAAAAATAAGAAAAATGAAAGACGGGCCCAGGCTGTACAGATAGGATATGAATATGTATTGGATTTATTTGATCAAGGACAGATTTTACAGCCGCTGCGGAAGGGATACAACATTTAGCCTTGTTTTGTGCTTATTGAGGACAACACAACTTTTCACAAATGATTTCTTTCCTTGTTCTCTGGCCATATTGGCCTTATTATTTCTAATTGCTTCTCCTCTTTGTAGTCACTGCTCTGTAGCGGACCATGGAAATCCTTTCATGACATTGAACGTCTTATTTAGACTTTTGGGAGGGCAAGATGGGTGGGATTTTTTTCATTTGCGGAAATCCAAATGGTTTCATTATGCCTGACAAGATTGATCAATCAACCCCCAGGAAAAGAAGTTGAATCATTTTCAAATAGTAATTGAAGCCAGGGATGTTCTGTATCCAGGGACTGGTACCCAGCTGCGCAGGGTTTGCCAAGGGAATGAGACCTAGTGGGGTTGGAGGTGTGGGTGGGACAGTAGTCAAGGAAGTCAGTTGCCAGGGAAATCAATATTTGTTGGTGGGCCATGATTCAACTTTCCAAATGAAGAAATCACTTTGGTTGTGCTGCGCTGTAAACATGCTGTGAGGAATAAGCTGCATGCAATGCACTGCAACTGGACAAAAAAGCTAAACAGACATAGCTCTTAAAACTCCCCTGGATTAAGCTACTGTTTCACAGACGGTCTAATTCCAATTTGGGCGAAGGCACATGCCTATTTGACAATTGTTTCAAATAACTTAGCTAAGTGAGGTGTACTTGAGTTATGCTTATAGCTCATACACATGAAAAGCGGCCTGCTCACAAGACATGTAAGATCAGTCCTCTATGCAGGTTGATGTGTGTGATTGTGGCTGTTATGCAGCCCTATGGGTCAGACAGTGCAGTCTGTGGTCTAACTGGGTGGAAGTAATAGTTTCTGTGCCTGGCTGTGGCCCATTGTACAACAAATCCCCCTTATCCTCTCCCACTGACAACAAGGAAGTTGTGACAGGCTGAATGCAGCCTCTCACCATAATCACCATGTAATGGCCATGTAATTCCTGTGTAATAGTTGAGATTTTATTTTCCAGATGTTGGCTGTCGCCTGTAGCCTATATGCAGGTTAACACATGGGGGTGTGGGTTTTGTATTATATTAAATATTCAAGATTTTAACTGGTTTTATTATTACATTTATTGGGCTAATGATTAGAAATGTACTCATTTTTACTGTTTAACATGGACTTTTACAGAAACAGCCTAGATTACGGCCTGAAACTAAGCTCAGTTAAAAACTGGCCATTACCAGGCCTAACTCCTTCATTATGTACTTCTCCTTTTGGCTCATTAAGTTTCTTTTAGCCGTGATTGGAATGGGGGCTCTGCCAGTTTAGCTGCAGGCTCTTTAGCAAAAGACGTTTTTTTTTTTTTTTCTTTCTTATCCACAAATCCTGCATTCCTTTGGTACTGCTATGAACATTGCACATCTACTTGATCAGCTACAGTTACACGTCTACATTAGCAGCGACTGGGAGCTGTCGGGCATGTTAGGAATGAGTGGGAAAATCGGATCAGTAGAAAATGTTGCATTCTTCTACTGCAATGAGATCCCACACTTTGGCTTGTGGTAGGAAAGTGTCTAACCGCTACGCTGCACTGATGTGACTCTTCCCTGTTACCTTGTGTTCACCTACGCATAGCTTGAGATTTAAGTGCGTAAGAAGTTTCAGAGAATTACTTTTTTTTTTGCAAGGTTTGTGCCTTTTGCTTTGTCCATTTAATCTGCCGTTCCCTTGTTTGCAGTCAGATGCTACATTCAACCGTTTGCTTCCTTCTCCCCTTGTCCTTCATATATCTACGTTCAGACACTGTAGAAACCTGTAATACAGCCAAAAGAGAGCAGAGCAGACACGGCAGGAGGCAGGACAGATGCAATTTTAACCTCAGACTGAAAGCCCTCTCACAGCTTGTTTCCAATTAAGAGGCCCTGCCAAGCGAGAGATGGAGAGAGCGGGAGATGAAGGGAGAGGCAGATGAAGGGAGAGGCAGAGACGAAGGAAAAGGAGAGAGAGAGAGAGAGAGAGAAACTGAGAGAGAGAGAGAGAAACTGAGAGAGAGCTACCGGGGAAGTATACAGAGACAAAGATAGACTGTTAGAGGATGGAGAGAGACGTTAGAAGCATAAAAGATAAAGGAAGAGTGAAGGCGAGAAAGAAGCAGAAAAAGGGAAAAACAAGCACCAGCCATCCAGCAGCGAGATTCAAGTGACGTTGGTCTGCTAGGTGTATTTATAGAGTTACAGGGTTTTAATCCCAGTATTGGCCAAAGCCCCTGGCAGAGGTTGCTAGCCAACCCGATCCAGGCTCGACAGGGCTTGGAAAAAATGGTGGTCATTGGTAGACCTCCAAACTCCTGTACAATAGCTGTGTGTACCTTATGTGTTAGGATGTTGCCTTTTCCGAACGTCTGTTTCCCATTAAAACTTGAACCTGCACTTGTTTTTTTTTGTGCCGAGGTTCTGGCTAGCTTGGTCACAGCTTTATTGTGTAGCCTCACTGTTGGGATAGTGCTTTCCTCTGAAAGGCTGTGTCACTGCCCCAGTTTTACATCCTTTTTTGTGAAAAGGGCTACTAGCCAAGCAGGTCGTAGCTGCCATAGATGGACAGAGCTGGGGGATAATGGTAGTCTAGTCACTTGGGAAAACTTTGTACATCACTAAGCTACAGTGCTGTGAAATATTTTCAGTCTTAGGATGTTTCTTCAAAGAAAGACTTTGTCTTGTTTTATTGTGCCAATTTTCCATCTGTTTCTGGCCTGTATGTCCTCGCTGGAGTTGGTTTGAAAATACAATATCCATCGGGGGAAGGCTGACCACTGAGCTACTGTACAATAAATGTCACCGGAGTTTCACTGTACCCAGGATGGTTGTCTTTTTCTCTAGTTTTCCATCTCTAGTCAACCTGATCTAGCTGACCTGGTTGGACAGAGCTGGGGGGGGGAAACAGGCCATCAGGGGAGCCTGGTAGACCATTAAGATCCTTTGCAATAACTAACCTAAATCTGTGCATTAGGGCAGTCCTATTGGTCTGTTTGCTCATTTGCAATCTTCAATTTGCGATCCACCATTTCCTTGTGCACTTGATCAAAGAGATACTATACTCATTTTATAGAGATACTCATTTTATATCTTTACTTCTGGAAGGCTGTTCCAGTTGCATTGCATCCAACTCCAGTTACAGTACATTGCTGCCAGCCAACCTGATTCCACTGGCCTTGCTGGACTGAGCTTGCTAATACAGCAGGCAGTGGAGGAGGCTGATAAAGCACAAAGCTGCTACTATAGAAAGTATATGTCTCATAAACATAGACGTCATGAGTAATAGGATATCAGGCACAAGCCTACTGTGATGTGGTGTTTAGACTAATACCTTCTCTATTCCCACAACCTAAGTTAGAGCCTGGGCTACATACAATGTGTAGACAGATCCAGGCTAAATGTGTGCACAACGTGGCTAGAATTATGAGAAGGTAGGCTTCAAAAACACTAACTACATGGCTTTGTGCTAACCTGTTTATTTTGACTTGGCTCACAGACAAAGCATGATGGCTTTGAATAAGATTAGACAACCTTCAGAGTGCTCATTGGCTGTTGGGAGATTCTATCTTATTATTGTAAGTGGCTGATCTATTGCACTCTGTCACACTTAAGGGTGCCTTCCAATGTTGACAAGGTGATACATGGACCTATACATGGGTGCTAGCACCTTTACCTATAAAGTGCACTTGATATACAGTAACATGAGGTACATTTGTGGCTCAACATCTCCAGCCATAAAATCCCTGAATTCACAGAAATGTACCTTAAATCAAATGCACCTGAAGATTTTCAGATCAATTTAGATACATGTTTTGGTTAGATTTTATACAAATAGGGCTGTAGGCTTAGCTTTCCTTTCTTAACCTATAGAGGAATGGAGGAGTGAGTTTGCATTCTTAACACAGTGTTTTTCCACTAGCTTGAGCTAGCTCTCTATGCATGACTAAGTGCCCTGCAATGGCACCTCTTGAACACATCCCCAGGTGTGTGTGTGTGTGTGTTTGTTTGTTTGTGTGTGTGTGGGGGATCTTGGTGTGGTAAGATACAGACATCTTTAATTTCGACCATGACTGATGCAAATATGCTCAGTACTTATTTATGCCAGATAATATTTGTTGTGGGGATGGGCAAAAATCGCTAAATGTTTACATGGTGCAGATGTGTTTAAATGTTTAAACATGTCTATACACAGTTCCAAAAGCTGCTACAGAGCGGATAACTTCAGAACAAAAAATGGCAAACATTTTTTCTGTTAGTGGTCTGAATATCCTTGGATTTCATTCATATGCGTTGACAAAATGCTTGCGCATTCAATCATTTGGCACTACCGCCGAAAAGCATTGTTTATAGCCAGTTCTATTTATTTGTGAAGACGTGTACATATAACAAATCCAAGGATATTTAGACCACTTTTCAAAGTGAAAGGCCTCATTGATGTTTGCTGAGAATTAAAAGTGGTCTGGCTGGAGCTGGCTGCTCATCACTCACAGTCACTGTCAGTGCTTAACTCACATGATTTTGCATCACTCCAGTGCTGTTGCAGTATATTAACTTACACGTTGAGCTGATCAAGGAACATATTTCCCATGTCTATATCACTCCACTCACGACCCCAGATCAGCATTAATACGCCTATGACAATCACAGTGAGAATATAACACTGTAAAAGGAACTTATTTTAATAATGTTAGCGCTTTCTTAAAATTGCGTTTAAACACTTAGAGATTTTCCTAAACATTTGGCATTTTTGTTACAGTTTAGTGTTTAAATGTATAGAAGTCGTTGAGGAGGTTTAGGACTCACGTTTCCCTCGTACACTAAATTTGATGAGATTGTTCAATTGTTCAGTGCTGTCTCTGACAGCAAGTTAGAATTTCATTCAACAACCATTATGGAGGTGCATTAGTCACTAACTGTGGCCTTTCCAAAGATGCCTGCATAGGCTAATGACATTGTTGGTGTCTTTATAACAGTATTACAGTGTCCCAGTCCACTCTGCAAGTCAAGAAACATGACTCAAAATTGCTTTAATCCAAAGGAAATGCACCACCCTGTCACTACCTCTGATTTGTCGGTTATATCAAAGCTGCTTATCTGGCTCTTTGGTATCAGACTCTGCAAATAAACTTGAGCTAGGCGGGCTGGCGATGCTGGGGAATAATAAACATTCAGTGCAAAGGTATTTAATTAGCATTGCTAAGCTGATAGACTGAAGAGACTCTTGCCACAGCTAGTAACTGCGTTAGACTATCTCGGGGGAAGAGAGGAGTAGGGCGAAGTTGCACATCGCAATCTCTCCCACTAACGGGTCAAAGTTAACAACGGCAGGGCAGAGAATCTGATCCCTCATCAGCGTTCCAGGGAAAACTTCAAACTAGAATGAAGCTATCAGAGAGCAGCATAGGCCTGGACACGTCAGCCAGCAACCAGCTGGAGAATGAAGAGGCAGCACTGAGGAATGTTCTGAAAATGAAGTAAGGGGGACAAGGCAGCTCCTTATTGCATAGTTTCCTAAATAGTTAAACAAAGCTTACTCTACTCATTATTTAGGCTCTGTTGCTCTGTGTGCTAGCAAAATAAATTAGTTTCCTCCAAAGTTATGACAGTACAGATGATTTGCCAGCTGGGCTGTAGTTGCAGATAATCAAATGGTTCTTTCAATCCTTTGTTACAGACATGTCAAGCTGTCCACGATGCGTTCCAAAAACGTCACCGTTCAGGAATGACAGTATAGCGTCAAGATCTTTGTGTGTCAATGAACAGAGACTTGGTTAGTGAGCTAGGGTCACTGCACCAATTCTGTGACGCTCTGAGTCCGACCCCTGGTTTCCAAGACGATGCCAAACAAGGCTAGCCAAAACATATACTGTACGCTATTTAGACCCGGTCACTCAGTTCCTTCTTAGAACCTATTCATGTTTAATTTTTTTCCAACCATCTATCAGGCATCTATATGGCTACTAAGCTGCTTCTTATTACTGTGTGCAGGCTCTCACACTGACAGTACTGAAATAGCCCAGCTATCACATTAGATTGCGGATTTCACCGACATGCCGAGTTGTCAGCTTAGTGTATGATGCTAATTTCACACCTTTGTGTTGAACGTCGATTATATCTGCAGCATAATTTGTCATCGCTCCCCCGTCCCGCTTGCTGTTCATTTCCCCAAGTCTTGTTTCTTTCTCTGTAGCTGTAAACAGATTGAAACCTACAGGGGGGGGGAACGCTGGCACAATGAGACACGGACAACAATGAGTTATGAGACACACTTTCCTGAACAATATGAATGTGAGAGGGGATGAGTTTCATATCGCAGAACAGGAAAGATTATGATGCACAGAACCCCCAACCCCCCCATTCTTCCATTCTGATATCGCAGTCTGTCATCTTTTGGTCCGGACAATGTCAACCCCCCACCACCACAGACACACACACTTTTTTGTAACACGTTGCTAACCAAACATCTGGCATATTTGTGCCAAGGTAGGTTTTTTTTATTGCTTTAATTGAATAGGATTACTTTAAACACTGGGCAAGGTTGCTATTTCAATCACAAAAGGACAAAATGAGAAATGTTTCTGTTGGACTTTCATAAGGCTTTTGGCTTGTCGTACAAATCTTTACTCCTGCGCAATGTGGATCTTCTGGTTGATGAATACTGAAGCTTTATTTAGTCCATAAGTCTAGCTAGGGCTGTAGCCTGTCTCTAAGGCTGGTGCAGGGCCTATACAGAAGGGATAAAGGAAATAGGTGCTGCACGGTGCCCTATAGAGCCTGGGGATTACTGACTGCTCTTATTGAGAGAGCTTACAGTAAACGATATCTATGGAAAAAAAACCCAGAATAGGGGATAAACGAATACCCAGGTTATCACGTGGCCTGCATTGTCATTCTCGTTAACAGCGTTGTGTCGTGCCTGAAAGCTCTCCAATTGTCAGACATGCATGTCCATTTAATAACCCTATTGCTTGCCAGCACTTGGTTTTTATAGAGTGGACTGTCAACCACAGTGAATTAACTGTACTCAGACTCTTCTCCCGAGTTTAAGGAGGTAACATTACATTGGAAAAGCACTGGACTGAAGTCCACTTTCTACATATGAAAGAATTATTAACCTCCTTAAATAAAAAATAAAAGATGCATGAGCCATGTACTTCGCCAAACTGATGACTGCAAATAGTCATAACCCTCAGTTCCTATTCAACACCATCGGTCGGCTTATAAATAACTCTTCACGTCATCTCTGCCTCCTCGGGGGCTGAGTATGAAAAATGTCTTTCTTTCTTTATAGACAAGATCAACACCATCAGAGCAAATATTACACCCCCTAGCAACCGTACCTCCCTCCCTATGCTGTCATATGTTTCTGTTTGGCTGATCCAATTGTCTCCCATTTCCCTGCAGCAACCCATTGACACAGTATTGTAGATGTGACCGTCTAGCTCCCTAGATATTTTGTCTGCCAAATTCACCCAGAAAAACCTGTCGTTCATTGCCCCAGGTTTTCTGACCATTTTGAACAGCAGTTCCCTCACATTTGGTTGCGTACCCAATTAGTTGAAGATTGCTTCAGTCCAGCCCTCACTGGTTACCAGTCACGTTCAGAATTGATTTTAAAATTATTTTAATGTCCTCTAGGCTTTACACAGCCTGGCTCCCTCTTATATGTCTGACCTGTTGATCCTATGTACACCCTCTAGGTCTGTTAGGTCTTCTGACCAAAGGCGTCTTGCCGTGCCCCTTACCAAGCTCAAATCAAGAGGTCGCACTGCATTTTCTGTTCTGACTCCCACACTGTGGAGTTTTTACCATTATCTGTCTGCTCAGCCAATTGTGTGGATTGCTTTAAAAAAATCCCTCAAAACTACAAACTTTTTACATTGGCCTTTCTGTTGTACTGAAGTCATTTCTATAGGTCTTAGTCTTGGGGGGGTCCTATTGCCTTCTTATTTTACTTATTCACTGCTGCTTATTGCTATTTTATTAGTGTCCTTGTCCTTGTCCTATAGTGCTCTGCCTATAGTGCTCTTTTTATGTTTTTATAATTTTATTTGTTTTATTTTCATTGCCTTCTATTCTGGCCTTACAGATGCACTGCATCTTGCATCTTACCTTGTAGTTGTTTGTTCTTGTATTGTTTGTGTGAAGCACAAAGATGTACTTACTTATTACGTTGGGGTGACTTGGTGGGCTCAGCGGGCTTAGGCACATACCATTTGTTATTATCATCAGCCACCCCCTTCTCATCCATCTTTCCTGTCAATCACCACTGTACGCCGTCTAGTGAAGAGGAAATGGCATAAAAAGAAGCTTTCTAATGTTTGTGTTGATGTGAGTGAAGGTAGTGTATTGTTCGAACAAAGTAATCATCAATGCAGTTCTCAGAATTTGATCCTTCCTCTCTTCTTGGACAACCTTACCATCTCATGCACAGTCTCATCAGTCATGTTTGGGAAAGGAGGAATCGAAGCACTCTAAAAAATTGACTAATTGTGCGTGCATGTTTGCCTGTATGTATGTATGTATGCATGTGTCCCTGCGTGGCTGCCTGTTTGTTTATGGATGTGTGCGTGCCTCATCCTGGAATCTGCCAAGAGCGAATCATTGTTTCCCAGAAGGTCTCTGGTCGCTTACCCCCCCCACCTCTCAATTGATTGCCATCTCATTTTTCACTGCCAGGATTTATAGAGACAGAGGTGGGTGGGTTGGTAGCAGAGGATATTACCATCAATGTTCATATCCCATCACTCATCAGCTACCAGCAACAGCGATGGAGTGGCTACCTCCATATGAGACAAGATGAGATAAAAATCATTATGTACTACCAAAATCATTATGCGCTACCAAAAATAAAAACTGAAATGGGAAGACACTTTCATTTTCAGAACTGTTAAATCATGGAATTCATTACAATAACTCACTCAAGAACAGTACGGCAGTTGGATTACTGATTGCAAGATTTTAAGATTCAAATGCAGTTTATCAGCACACTATTGTATTGCGAGCATTGGTAGTATATGTGAACATCTAGGTACATACAGTATACAGTATGTGCCAATGTATGTAGGTCATATGTGTGTTTGTATGTATATGATATGTATGCGTCAACAATTATGTGTTGTATTATTTCTGAATTATTGTACGCTTAAATGTTTTTAATGTGTACTGTTAGACCGCTAGACCGCCTGGCTCTCTTTGTCTCTCTCGTTTCTCTCTCTTTCTCTGTCTCTCTGTCTCTCTCTGTTTCTCTCTCTTTCTCTGTCTCTCTGTCTCTCTCTGTCTCTCTCTCTCGCCACCTCCCTCTCAGTCTCTGCTCCTGTCCGGACAGGATGATGTATGTTTAGTCCTTGGCAGCCATGTGCAGGTGATGTATTCCGCTCGGAATGCCTAGGGAGTGGGATAAGGCAAGGGGCGGAAGTGTCCATGTGCCAGACACGGAGTGTGGTCCGTTCCAGGGAAAGCTCTGTTGTCATATAAAGGCACACACCACCGTTTACTTGCTCCTTGACAGATGTGATACAAGCGGGTTGGATTAAACAACAAGGCCGAAAATAAAGTTAGTAATAACGGCTGGCAAACCTTCCCATCTGCGTCGTCCTAAAATGTCACTTGTCTGGTACGCAATGTAAACTTATAGATGACTCTGGCCACAAAGCAAGCTGGTGTTTGCTAGACCAGCAAGGCACATCAAACGCTCAGCTAACTTGCTTCCTCAGCATGACGGGGGCTTTCTCAATTATCTCTCATGTACAATGAAATGTGATTTGAAAGCTACATGCAGAATTAAGCAGTACTCTTAGACCAAGGCCAGACAAATCCTATGGCTTTTTAATCCTTTGGGCAGTTCAGATGTGCAGACCTGCCAAGCCCACTGACAGACATGACACATGACACAACAATATTTTGTGACTTTGGATTCACTGCTGCTAACGACTTTATTATTATTACCGCTATTATTTTTGGACAGGATGTGGAGATTAGAGTGTAATTTCAATCAGCCCTTAGTATGTCCGTTTGTCCATCAATTGGGGGATTTACCAAATCAGTTTGAATATCTCTGTAGGAACTTCTTCTTTAATGAACTTCTGCAATGTACGTTTGACTCCACTCTGGACGGTCAGTAGGATAGTCCTACTGCTGTTACTGTAGTCAAACCTGGCTATGCCGTAACATTATCAGACACCATGTTACGTGGCTTGGCAGGGTAGTGACTCGGATCATCAGATAACACTAGTACGCTCAACTCCCCCCCACCCCTCGTCTCTCTCACACACACACACACACACACACACACACACACACACACAGATATGCTATCTTCCCCTGTCCTCCTTAGACTCCACTTTGTCAGATGATAAGGGCTTCAACAGACACTGTCTGAAGGATGGCTAGTTGGACCGTAGACAATAGTGTGTGAGAGTGTTCCACAAAATGGTGGCCACCCCTAACCCCACTTTGTCACTACCTATGTGAGGAGACTGGTTAGACTCACAATATTGTTTACACCCACCTTATCATGTGAGATCTTAGATGGTAGAGGGCAGTTAAAACAAATGTGGAATCAATGGAATTCAGATCTACAAGATCAGGACTGTTTCTCTGGCCTGTTGTCTGGTCTGTGACCTATAGCAATCATTGTAACATCTATAACTGACATTTCTTTTGACCTTATTAAGGAGCCGTTTGATTTCTGAGTATAAAATGGCCTTATTTTTTGGTTGGTCATAGCAAGCCTTTATTTTATAAACAACACATTTTTTTCTTATTGCCAGTTAATTAGCAACAACAGCTGACTTGGGAAAATAGCAAAAATGATTTTGTCGCCAACAGTACTTTTCTGTGATTAAGTAATTTGGACAAACCTTCACTTTTTTTGTCAACACTTCCATCTGTGAACATTCTACCCCCATAATTTTGCATCATTCAAGGTAAACATTCTGAGTAATTCATTTGGGGACACAAAAAGCCTTGGCAGCATTAAAATGGGTGTTAACATATAAAACAATTATTAGGATTAGGATTTTGTGCCTGTGTATGTATGTATGTATGTATACTGTATATATATCTATATATCACTAACCAGGCAGTTCTTACTATGTATATTGTTTTCCTCTTTGCTGTACTCTCTACTGGTTTCATAACGTAATTTCCCCACAAGGATAAATAAAGTTAATCTTATCTTATCTGTAGAGAGGTCATGTTTATCTCATATGGTGCTAGGCCAACATGCCAACTGGAGCCCTTGCGGGAAACACAAGGCTCACAGTTTGCTACACTGGCCAAGCTTCATATCAAAAAATCCCCCACCCTGGTGAAAACTTGTGACTTCCCCTTGTGAGGTCATAACCAGAGGGCAAAGCAGGAAGTGTTGTCTTTGATCCTTCCCGCTGTTCAAACTAATTACCTGCCCTCAGCAGCAAGCACTGCTAGCTTTGGAATTCATTAATGGACGACGGAGTTTGATTCTGGGCCAGTTTGTCTGCTAGGATACAGAGTAATTCGGCTGCCTCAGAGAAATATTGCACAGCATGCGTTCCTTCCTGAGATCAGGTTAACTTGTCCTTGAGTATTATGTTGAGAAGTTAGTGATGGTGGGCAGTAGTGTGTTTTCCCTTCCACCTAGTGGGTCACCCCACATGAAACAAAGTTACATTTTTATATATACTCAGTGGGAAGCGTCAGTGTCATATAGTCTAAACGATGCTTCAAAGTCCTTTTTCAGCCGGTCAAAACAGATTGCTATGTTATAGAACCAAGTTGTCAAGCTAGAACAAATATACAATTTTGTCAGTTGCTCCGGCACTTGTCAGCAGCCCCAGGCCCTAAGGTGAACACAGGATTTTTAAGCCTTGAGACAATGATCCAAAATGTTGGTCCCAATATTTTGTACATTCATTGCGTGTGATGATATGAAATGATATGCAATTTTGATATGAAATGATATGAAATTTTCCCGGTATGATAATTGTACAACCCAATATCGCAACTTTTGATATATCACAATATCATAGTCACGGGAGGTGATGACAATGCTCTACTACTAACACACACACACACACACAAATAAATAGCACCCCACCCCCCTAACCCCACCATCATCTATCTCCCATCTGCCCTGCCATTGACCCCAAAGGATTATGCAGGCTAACAGAAGTGTAACCTATTTGCCAGTGGTTCAGCATAGGTTTAATACGGTTCCATTTTAACAAACCTGTTTTTTCAATCAGGGTAATCCAGCTTTGCCTCGTTCTTATTTAAATATTGTTGTCCTTATTTGGTAAATAGGGTTGATTAAGTTTAAGTAGTTTTAAGCACACACTAGTTCAACAGTTTTGCATTTCACTGCTTATTTTTCATGCATTTCACAACTTTGTAATCAGCCTGATGACATGAAAAGGCTTTGCATAGTCCTGTGTTCCCATGGGGTCTTATGTGGTGTCCTAGGTGGTGTGTGTTATAGTATCCGTAGT
>OMKK01002448.1:0-10147 GCA_900302305.1 Polymixia japonica | reverse complement strand
CCCCCATCCGCTAGTCCCTCTCCGATACACCTCTCTTTTTTGCGTCTGTCCCTCCCTCCCTCCCCCCTTCCTCTATCTCCTTCTATCCATCCTTCCATCCCTCGCCACCTGGCACAAGGAACAGAGACATTCCTGACCTGGACTTATCTCTGTACCAGAGCAGCCACCACCACTGCAGAAGCGGCGAGGCCCTATCTCTAACAGGAAGTACACTACTGGCTGTTTCACAACATTCCTTCCAGCTCAGGGACCCCTCTGACTAATCTACTCAACTTCCCTCTTTGTTCTTAATGGGATACACTCACTGACCGTGCATTTTCAAAAGGGATTTTTTGTTTTTATTATCCGGAGCCTCGTTTTTTTGGGTTTTTTTTTTACTTCACCCTAGTCTGGATAATGATTGATAGCCAAACCAGGGAATCTCTGAGCCCAGGGCACAAATGAGTTAAGTTTCTTGTCCTGGGACCCAGGCTTGTCAAATCATAATGCTACCCACTTCATGTGCAGACTCAACAGAAGTAGGCCCACAACCATTTGTGGATTCTAATATGTAGTTGAAGAAGCACTGCCACAGACAATTTCGTTGTTTTTTTTTGTGAAGGCGGGGTATGAAGCCCATTGGAGGATTTGCCAATTTCACAGAGGCCTAATTTTCTGAATCTGAAACGCAAGGTTGTTCCTAGGTAAATTGGGTACCCAGCCCATAAATTTCGGCTATTGACAGGACAGGTCAGTCGCTGGTCCCTGAAGTCAAATAGTTTGACCTGACCTTAGCTGATCTGACATCTTTATGTTCGTGGACTTTACAAGTCGGCCCTGGCATTCCAACGCTAATGGCTGTTCCATTAGCAACAGTCATTTCATTATCTCCAGGACTCCCTTGTTGTGTTTTATGGTGTATGGAGAGCGCTTCAAAAGAACCCCTCTCGTCAACTTCAGATGTGGCTGGCAGATGATTTACTGTTGATTAGGGATGGGAGGCTGAGCACTTTACTTCTAAATCCTGTCAAACTCCTGTGCATTCAGTGAAATTCAGCTTTCTTTTATCACAAAGACGTTCTGCGGATGTTGAAAAATGTGTGTTTGGTGTGTAAGTGTTCACGTGATGAGCTTATTTTAATAATACTTCAGGCAACCGCCTACTGTTCCGTTTGGAGGAGGGGGGCCCATGGAAATGAAAGGTGTTCTCAAGCTCTTTGATTTCTCGCCAGTGAGGGCAATAAAGAGAGAGGGAGACATAGAGAGAAAGTGAATGGGAGAGAATATTGAAAGATTCGTAACTTGGCAATTAGTTGAAGTAACCTGGGGTCATGGAGCACTGGTGGCGCAGGAGACCCCTGTCTGAGCATCTGTAAATGTTTAATGAATCTCCCTTTGAACTGACTGAGTGGAGAAAGATGAGTGAGCCGGTGGTGCCGTGAGGAAACCGTTGAAGGCTTTGTTTTCCAAAAAGCCATCATGGTACGAAGATCATCTTTGCCCCCATTGACATACAGCAGAACAAATGGTGTTTTCCCTAAAGCCATTAAGCAGAAGCAGCACCAGCAGTAAACACACACAAGTTGAAATATTGTCGCTACTTCCAGAGAAGTGTAAAGGCAATGAAGATTTAGCATCTGTCTGTGGTACGGTTACTCAAATAAACAAATGGAGAAACATTTGTCCATATGTCACAGATCTCAGAACCTGCTGGCCACTGCTACTAGCTTAAGAGGAAAATGCTGAAAGATGATGGCAGTGTTCAGATAGTTGGCCTCAGTACATCATTGGGAGTGTAAACACTAGGAATAATTGGAGCACATATTGCCATTAATATAAACTTCCCAATATAGACTCCCAAACAAATATGCCCTTTTGTCCAATGTCATGATTATCTCAATTTTCTCTGTTAGATGTCAGTTATCCACAACCGTGATGTACCCTGAGGAGCCACAGCTATGAGTCACCATGGATTGGGGAAATTCAGTTTCCAACACTCTGAAACGTCCTTATTTGGCTATTCTTTTCAGATGTCCTCTGAAATAATTCTTTTGTGATTGGTCCTTGATGTTCCACCACAGGAAATGTTTTTGCCAGCGAGCAACTTACCGGAGTGATTTCCATTTCCATTAGGAAAGACTTTGGACACAGTGTTAAAGGACAAACTGGAATGATTGCTGAAATAAGATTTACCCCTCTGCCGCCAACCGGTGACCATAGCTTTCCACACTGGCCACTCTCGACTTTACAAACACAGCCTCTGTTTATTCTCCAAGCATCTGTCTAATGCAGTCTAATCCTATAGATGTTAAGGTCATGACACACAACCAAGCCTTTGAGACGATGTAAATGGATAGTTGTGCCGACAGGTCTGACAGAGTTTTTTTACATTACACTTTTGCTCTTTCAGCTTGTTGTATTATTCATGCTGTTTTTGTCTCAGGAAAAAGACCCTATGATTGCTGGTTGCTGGTTGCTCCAGGCAGTATTGTCTATCTCAGTTGCCTCAAAAAGTTGCCCATCTATCATGGCCAGTTTGCTATTAACAACGCAATTAAGAACAAGCTACTGCTCTGAGATGTCATTCATACAGAGCTCTGTGTTGACCATTAATCTGTGATGGTTCCGTCCTGAGGCCACTGGAGTATTTTTGGCCCCATGCATTTAGGCTAGGTAGCACTGTGCTGCTCCTGCCTACCCAGGCTGCTGATTGCTACTGAGTGTCCATGTCTGTTGAAATTCTTGGTTATTGATTGACAGCCTTGCTTTGCCTGGTCAGATATCCCAGCGTAATTTGAATCTTGCGTCCTTTTTAGGCACGCATATCATTGCACACACATACGAATGGCACACACACAGTCCAAGGTCAACTAAGCTAAGTGTAGGTAAAATCTTGTGCCAGGCTCGGTGCACCAGATTCCTACAAGCTCAATAAAACCACAGCTAGCATCTAATGTTTCCACATTCCTCCAGGATCTCTCTCTTACAGCACCCTAGTGCACTCCCCGTACACCAGAGGCCAGGCCGCCTTGTAATATATACGCTCATGGCTAATTAACCCGAGGTAATGTACGTGTGCGTGTTTGTGTGTAATCCAAGGGCACTCATTAACCCCGCTTTACCAGCAGTGTGTTCGATTGTCTGGGATGTAAAAAGGCTAATCATGTTCAAAACAGACATATAATGAGGGCACACATCCCTGTGAGCATGGTGTGTATGCGTGTGTTTATGTCTGTAATTCTGCTCGCCTGTGAAAGCCCTGTGCAATCTTGGCTTCCAAAGGATATTTGTATATGCGTGCTCCTCTTTGCATAGGTACGTCCGATATGATCCTCCGCGGGGGTTACGTTTCGCGTTTCATTCCGAGGCGATGCGTCTGCATGTTTAAGTAAAACATGTTGTTTTTTTCCCTCCCTGGGCCTGTCTGTGTGTGTTATGGAAATATCCGTCTACCTCCTGGTGTGCAGCCTTCTCGGGGGAAGGACTGACGAGGAGGAAACAGCGGGCTCTTAAAGGGCCTGGCAGTGTCTGATGCCGTTGAAGGGACTCTGATGCGTGTTGAGATGAAGACGTGTGTGTGTGTGTGTGTGTGTGTGTGTGGCTAGGACACAGACCGTGGTTGTCAACCGCTGTTTCACCCTCTCTTTTTGCCCCTCTCCTCTGATGACACTCACATTCACTCAGTGCCTTTGAGGCTGAAATTCCTTTGGCTTGAACTGGCGGTCCTGGCAACAGCCAACCGTCCATCAGCCCGGCTCAACTCTGACAGCAAAGAGGAAGCAGAAAATGAGATATGAAGTTAGTACGGGATGGGAGAGGAGTGAGATTAGAACAATACTGAGGCCGCCTTGATTTCTTTCTTTTCTTTTCTTTTTTTTTTTCCCTGAAGCCTATTTATTTGGAGTTCTCTGATGTTGTTCCCTGTGAAAAAGTTTAGTTATTGTGACGCTACAGAATATAGACGATGCATTCGTATTCGCCTTTGCGTTTGAAAACCTGCCTTTTTTTACTTAACATCCATGAAGATATACGAGACTCGTTGTTCCAAGAGGTGGTGTAGTTGTTAAACCCCCCCATTACCTCAGTCCATCACAGCACAGATTAAGCACATGCAGTGAATGAGGCCAGGGCTGTGCTTCCCAGAAGGATCTTAATGCTCATCTTTGAACAGTGTTGCTCAGTCCATGTAGGACAATATGTGCTCATGAAGCCATCTTTGTTGAAAATAGTGTTACAACTTGATTCACTTTTGGCTTGCCTAACAAGTGTGTGATGTCCTTCAGTCTCTGGTTGAAAGTAAGCCACGGTGGATACACTGAATGATTTAGTGGAGTTGCCCTACATTTAGAGTCTTTGATCTTATCTCATAATTTCTCATGAAAGGGTACAAGGACAAATACTTGTTTATTTTCTACATTTCTTCATGATATCTATCCCTTCCCTCATTCTTGTTGGAATGCAAGTGAAGGGTGCTTTTCTAAGGACAAGGGATGTGTTCTAAATGTTCTTCTGAGACAAAAATGAAAAAGAACTGTTGCCAGAGGAGATGAGAAAAATAGCAGAGATGAGGCAGGAAGAGGAGAGATGGAGAGAAGAGATGAGGTGTACAAATAAAAAAGATTTAAAAAAAAAAAAAAAAAAAAAGTCATGAACACTATCATTGGTTGGTTTCATGCTGACTGTGATCACACAGTGCTTGGTTTAGATAATAGAAATACTTTTTTAAGTTTCAAGTCTTTGGAGCATCTAATTTTCACATTTTCCATATTGATTTACATCAGTCTGTATGTGTGAAGTTGGCTATTTCACCCTGTAGCACCAAGATAAATTGGCAAAAATCTGCAATCTGTAATTTCCAATTCACCACACCATTACTCCTCTGATAAAGCTAACATATTTTTAATCTAGTTATTATTAAATAGATGACGGCTTCGATAGTTCCGTCATAAATTGTCTGTCAGCCTGTTTGCAAGATGGGATTAGAAAAAATACTTTGGAAAAATGTTGCTGTGCGTCACAGGGACAGCCAGCTCTCCTAGAAGGACAAATACACATGAAAGAAGACAGTTTGGGGTGAACCCAGAACAGCTCTTGCGCTAGTTTTCGTGTTGGAACTGAAAGGATGCCTTTTTTTTGGTTGCAGCTCTCTCACTGAGTTCTGAGTTGTTATGCTGTAAATGTTTGTGACCCTCCTCACCCAGAATATTGAAGACAAACACGTAGACTGTTATTTGGAGTCTCCTCAGGCACTTGACAGCGTGAGCCCCCCATTTCTTTTTTTTTTACAACATCTATCATTGTTGCTAGGAGACCGGTTGGTCTTTTTATTGACCCGGCTCACTTCCTGTCATTCTTTCTGCGCGGAACGCACACAATGTTTCTCTCCCACAGTATTATGAAATGTATCCGTTTTTTCCCCCAGTATTGTTGCCCAAAAGAAAGTATTAAACGGAATTCTACTGATGGGTGAAATAATATTCAAAGATCAGAGACCAGGAATAGACTGTTTCATTATCGATCCAGTTGTGGTGTTGAAGTGATGCTGCTGCTTCATTCCAGTTCCAACAGTTACTCCATTGCTATTTCTGCTCATCGCAAATTCAGCCTTCTCTTTGAACTCTGGTCTAGTGAGATGGTGGAAATACAGAATTTGTGCATAAATATGGTCAAGCAAATAGATTCATAAAATGTTTAGAATGTATTCCTTAATCAAGGTAGGACTAACAGCAAATGGTGCATAATAGCTTCTCCGAGCTTTTTCTTCCCATGTCGATCCTACTACTGTATCCAGTCTAAACCTGTTTCCATAGTAATGGTATATTTCCTAATGAGCTGTAGAAAAACATTTGTGCTTTCATTTTCAACTTTGTGAAATGTCACACTGTAAATAATGAATATCTTTCTATTTTGTCTTGAAGACAGGAGCTGTTTTTTATGTCAAATATATATTAAGAAATCATACAAAAATGGTAGGCTTGTAGGTTTATACAGCAGTCAAATTAAAAGAATTCTCTTTTCTGAATGTTGGTAGTTCCTAACCAAGAGTGACTGGATGGTCAGGAAGTGTCAACAGTGTGGTTGCTCTGATTGAAGGCTTGGTTGAAGTTAAACCCCTAGTGAATGTGTCAGTGCCCACCACAAGCATTCTGTCCATACCTCACCCTGTCATTGGGAGAAAAGACTTCTCTTCCTGTTGAATACTGGGATTCAATCTCCATATTTTATACTCCGCTATGGAGGAAGCCACACTATTTCATACTACATCAAGGCTATATACTTGATCTTATGTAAATGATTGACCCTGAAAGTCATCAGGATAAAATGTATCAGAGTTGGAATAAGTATTTTACTGCTAAATATTACATTTAGACAAGATCGTATTTTTCTCTTGGTGAGATCTTGCCGAATATGTCAGTATTTCTTTTTAAACCTCTCATTTTGGTCCCGGATGGTCAACACATAGTTCTTACATATATAATCTATGAACTGAATCCCAGTTGTACCTGATTCTGCAATGGAATATCTAGTTCACCAGCGCAGCATTTCCATCCAGCGTATCCGTTTTCCCTGAGCTGTCAGCTCACCTGCCAGGACTTGATTGACAGCCTTCACCTGACTGTGCTTTGGGCTTGCAGGGTGGGCCCAGGTCAGTCCATTGACTCCAGCCGCACATGCACTGACACGCAAACACTGCTGAATAGCGCTATTTTAACAACTATAGGCTGAAAATATACAAAAATCACATCTTTAAGACAGCCAGTTCTTTGTTGGTGAACTCTACCAGTTGACACAGAGATCATCAATGTAGCATAACTAGTCTGACAATTGTTGTCTTTGCTCACAGATAAGGAACACTGTATATTTGTATGTCTACTGCTTTATTTGCCTGGAGGTGCTTTAATTCCTCCTGGGTTATTACTGTATTTTTGTAATATATAACTTGAAGTATAATTACTAGTCTGATAATTGTGGCTTATGCTCTCAGGCAGCTGTTCTAAAATGCGCTGTGTGAATCGGTATATTCACCTGAAAAAGTGTTTTTCCTTCTGAAACGCAGCCTGGTTTAGAATTGGGAATGACTCAGTCCATCTCTCTGCCCCTGAAGTCGAACGGGGAAAAACAATCCAATCAATATTTAGAGAGGACAGCAGTCTCCACATATGAACAGATGCCTGCCAACACATGCCCCAGTGTGCATTTGAACAGGACCTCTACAGAAAACGTCAGGGTTGTAATGCAACGGCTTTATTACATATCTCTTTGTCAGTGTTTTTGCACAAGAGGACTGTGTTAAGACTATGGTTCTATAGAGCCAGAGTCGGCAAACTTTCCTGTTTGTGTGTTGAACGCCTTTAATAGTTCCACTCATGTTCCTACTTGAGAAGTGTGAAAATGTGAAGTATTGGCTCAGTGAACAGCTAATGTTAGGTTGCTGTTAACTAATTTACTGCACAATCATTGAAAGCATTGCTTATCAAAACACGAGTATGAGTCAGGAGAGCAGGTTGTCTGCATCATAACATTATTTTAAACCGTGTTAAATAACACCAGCAAAACAGACAAACGTTGACTCACTCTTCCTGCTACTTTGATGACCAATTTGCTACCATGAGACAGACATAAGGCAGAATTTATATAATGTACAGACTGAGTGACTGAGGTTTTGAAAAGCTAACTGCTCTCTGACATTTCCCCTAGTATCCTATCATGAGGCCCCTCTCAGCCAAGCAACCATGTAGATGTGCGCTTAAAAATTTGGTTTAAATGTCGCCTGAAAATGTACGCCAAGGCAGGAGTTGGTATTGCCAAAGTTTTTTGGAATACTCATATTTTAACTACTCACTGTCATGCAGTGGCCTACTGTGAGACTGCTCTCCCCACAGGCAGCCATCTGGAAGAGTAGGGATGCGCCATGGTATGCAGAGAGAGGAACATCTGGTCCTCCCTGAGTTCCCACTGACAGCCTGCGTGATGGATGGGACACTCACACCCAGCCAGACCCAGATATGGACCTATACTTTAGTTTTTTATGGGCCTGCAAAACGGTCAGAGTTATTACGTGCCTCTGGCTGGATTATTTGCTTGTTTTGCTTAATGATAGGCTAGCGTATACGCATGGATCAGATCATGATATCATAATGGATGCACCGATGGGAGTGGAGAGAGTCATGCCTTTTTTGTGAGCCTATAGTACTTTTATAACGTTAAGGATAACCTAAACTGGCTACTCTAATGGTTCCAAGCTAAACTACCACTACTTGCCATTATTCCTCTTTTAAATTACTGTAGTGGTTCTCAATTGTAAATGGGCTTGCTATTCTGTCTGAGGAAATCTCCAGATAGCACCTCTTTGGCCATGATACATTGCAGTTCTCATTGTTTTGCAATGCATTGAGTATTGCAGCTCACATATTTTAACTATGTGAACTATTATCTATTTTTTTCTCTTATTTGACTGAAGTAAAATCTGAATTAAAAAAAAATTAGGAAAAAAAACGTCAGACTGAGTTGAAAGCCCTGATAAAATCTCTTTCAAGGACAGAATGTGTTTGAACATCATTATGTGGTCGTTTATCACTATTTATAATTGGCATCTGTAAAAGGATTCAATGTTGTGGTAAAAACATCAAAATATTCCAGTGTCTCCATGCCCAACACACTCCTACTTGTTGTAAGAGAAACATTCCTATGAATCACATGGATTTTCTACTGTTACACGTATGGCCCTGATGGTAAAGGGCTTCCTGCTAGCTAGCGTTTCACCCTAGGCTCCTGGCTGAATAAGCAGATGCATGGACAAAACCACTTGTTAACAGATGTATGGAGAGGTCCTCAGCTATGACATCTGGCAGGTGCTGATTAAAGCTACACAGCGAAACTAAAAAACAAGGCAACAGATTTCGCCAACGCTGTATGGAAGTATGCCGCATAGACAGTGCAGATGTCTGTTGTTAACATAGCTTTGGTTTGACACCAAGGATTAAGTCTATAGGTCCCTTTCTATAGTACCACTAATGCTTTTTAGCGTGTGCTACATTTGTTGGATCCATTTTCCTTGGTATGAGGGCACAAAAGCAATCTATACCTCTAAGCTCTTCCTAGATCCCTGCTTTTACCCTTAACTACCAAACTGAGTGAAGCCGCGGTTCTTAACATGAATCCACATTTCATCTTGGAGAAGCCATGCGGTAAAAGGCAGGGATTCATGTTATTACCTTGGCTACTTACTGAGAAAAATAATTCACTGCTTACCTTGGGCAGTGTGCTAGGTAAATAAATGAACAGTGTCTTCAGCTACATAGCATTCGCTATTTGTGACTCTTCTTCTATCTCTCTCAATGGTTGTTTCATGTAAAGACTACTTTAGTGTACATAAGCATGCATGTAGGTATCAGGGGTTAGGATGCTTCCTGCTGCTCTAGCACCTAATAGTGACTCACTAATTAGCACCACAAGACAAGTCCACATCTGTCAGACACAGCACCAGCAATTTCCCCTGTTGTCTGATTGATGGTGAAACTGATGCTCCTTAATTCTGAATGAGATAGTTATAGGCAACACAATTCGGGTTGATGCCCAAAAGGCACGGTGTAGGGTGGGGAATGCACCTGGTACCTAGGTGTACGTGCATGTCACTGTGCACTCCCATGACTCTACCATGACGTGTGTGCACGAGATGAAGCTGATAACCGTCTTGACTGTGTGGTGACCTGTATAGCATGGGGGGGGATCAGGTTAGGCCCCAGGGCTGCTGGAGTAGAGGAATGCATACCTTGAATCTAAATGACCTCTAATGGAAACTTTGTTTAAAAAGAACAAAAAAAAACCCCAGTGCTATACAAATAAAGTTATTATTCTTACCTCAGCGCTGCAACTCCATAGGCCCACAGTACAGCATCCTGCAGACCCACTAAGATAAGCAGCCTCGGGCATATACCGCCTATACACACACACACGCACAAACACACGCACACACACACACACACACACACACACACACACACACACACACCTTTACATTCAAGTTTGAAATCTCATCTGTATGCAGCCACGCGTTTGTTTGCATAGACTCACAAATCTGTATGCAGACTTATAATTCATACTCATAAATGAAATATGCACACTTGCCACATTCATATCCACAAATCCAGTCTTAAGCATGATCATG
>OMKK01002439.1:2090-28878 GCA_900302305.1 Polymixia japonica | reverse complement strand
GTTTGTCATATTTATCAGTTGTGTGTAAACGGAGTGAGAGAGACGAGCAGACACACACACAAGCAGACAGACAGACATAGAGACAGAGAGAGGGGTGGGGTGGCTATAGGCTAGTCTAGGCCAATCAAATGTCAAGACCATCATCATTTACATGTAATTAGAAAAGACCATAGGAGCAAAATCGCTTGTTGACCGGCGCTGAGAAATGCGCTTCTGGTGTGAACAGCCAGGCACCCGCTCGCACGAGAATGTTGGCTTCGCGGCCATTCTGCGTCTAGTATGAACAAGCCACCAGGCTTCCTCACCGTTTCCTGTACTCTAGTATTGTGACTTAGTTGGTAGCTAAGAAAACATAACAAATGCAGAATTCCAATACCCAGCACAAAGAACTACTGTTTCTTTTGCACTTATTGCAAGTAATAATATTTGAGTAACCAGGATTGAATGTGTGTGTCAAGCTGTGTTCCTCCGTGCATCTGCTATTGCCTACAGGACAAAACTGCTATTTATAACGGTGGTCCAGTTAATCTTGTCCGGATCGAGACGGCAAAACGCATAAATGTCAACCTGTATACGTTTTGCCTACACTTGCGCTGAGTTTAGTGCTCAAATATGGAAATAAGTTTAAGTTTGCTTCGTCCACCTTTTTGTCTCATGGGACTTATGTAAAAGTGAATGGAGGAGATCCATTCCAAAAAGAGGATAAGTCATGAGTAAACAGTTATTTAGATTTGAAATGAAGGACACAATAACCCCTTTTCACACATGCAGTCTAAGCTGGAAATGTTCTGGATCATTTCCGTGACGGGGGTCATGTGTGAGTCGATATTCCAGAAACTGCACTGGCAATTTACTCCCTCGTAACATTTAATCTGGAACAGAGATGTTGAACGAAACTCTTTTACGTGGAACGAGCAAACCAATCACTAGAGCCACGCATGGTATGGGAAGCCAAAGGGTCTTGGACTTTCAGTCTTTCTACGGTGTAAAAGTGTCTAAATGCAGTTAGTATCCACATAAACAGTTTGTTCATGGTACTGTTTGTTTTAGCAGTGAGTATACAGACAGGGATATGATGATGGATCTTGCACTCCAAATATTTCTGATGGATTTTAATGCTTGTTTTGTGACCATTGCACTAAAAACTTGCAGTTTTTGATTGCCATGCACATTAGCTTAATGAAAAGGCGTTCACAACTAAATTAATGGCGGTGTTCAGAGCAGAGTAACGGCGATATTAATGTCATGTTGTGTGGACATACTTAGCAGAGCAATTTTCCTGATAGTAGCTTTGCTGAAAATTAAACCTCTCAATTTTACGTGTGAATGGGGCCTAATGTTTTATGCTTAATCAGCAACATGGTGTTTAACTCAGCAAAGAGTACCATACACTAGCCTTGCTGTATGAAGTAACTGTTAATATAGCAAGTCATTAGGAACACAATGGGATCAATGAGCCACTCCCCGGATCCCACCAACCAAACCAAACAGGAAATTGATCTTGAGGCCTAGGGGCCATCACAAAACCTACATTTCTCGTTCTTGATTGGAAATGGCAACTTCTGAAATCCAACTGTACATGTTTGAGCCCGAATCCGATCCAGAGTATGAAAGTGGACGTGTACGTGTGGGAAATGCACTAAAGTGCCGACTGAAGTGGAAAATGTCTGCTGTCAGGAAATAACAAAGGTAGCAACTACTAAAATCCTATTCTGCTGTCGCCAAACAACTGTCCACCAGTGGCGATTGAAAATGAAATCTAAGTCTAAATGTGATGTATTAAATTTTGAAAAGTGACAGGCATTAGGTGTGTGCCATATCATATTGTTAACGATAATACTGGTATAATTTTGTGATAATGGCAATAGTCTGACTTGTTGACGTAATGACACCATACTGTTACGCACAGCAACAACAAGCATGGCTGAAAGCGAAAATAACATTGCTACCGGCTCCACAATGGAGGAGTTATGCACTCTAGCTCTCGCTGGAGAGAGAGAGAGAGAAAGAGAGAGAGATGTCGCCGGATGCAATTCAATTTATATCCCTGGTTTTCCCACTATATTAACTGGACTGCAATTGTTTGCTTTGGATTTAGATAACGCATCCGTTACCTTGTAACGTGCGGTTTTGTTCAAAGAGCCATCAGGCAACTTTTTGAATTCACACATTCCGCCTATAAGTCTGTAGCCTGACATCACCAGACCAATTCACAAATGTGTCAATGCGCAAATGCCAGAGCAAATAAAACATGAGCTCGCAGATTCCTCTGGTTCCCAGGCTAATAAGTGTGTCCTTCTTTTCCATCTTTGTTCGCTGTAGCATGGTAACGTTGCATGGTAACATTGGTAACATCATAATTAATGTAGTTATGTTTTATTAACAGCCCTATATATTTTACGTGTTTTTTTTTTTTGTGCGTCACATATGCACAATAAAGACTATTTAAATAATTAAGTCAGATTTTGTCTTAACAGTTACTTTTATTTTCTCATACAATATTTTAGTTTAACAACTATAAATACACTTAAATAAATTTAATAAAAGAAAATGTGGAAATATTGTCATATATTGTTATCATGAAAATTTCAGAAAATATTGTGATATTATTTTTAGCCTATATCACCCACCCATAACAGACATTCATTTTTTTTGCGTTTGTCTGGGTTAAAATAGTTTATCCATGATGTTAGCCAGTTAAAGGAAATCATCTTTAGTACTTCACTTCAAATGTCTATTTTCTGTTTTCTGCACGTTCTGATCAACATCTTGGAAATTAAATTACCGGCTCAAAAATCACGAGAGTGAGCTTCAGATTGATTGTCAATTCAGGTAGCAAACCAGAGGGAAAAGTTTGTATGGTGGAACCAGGCACTAGCTGACAGCTTTGACAGGCTCTCTTTTCTTCCCTCCAAACTTATAAATATAAAAAATATATTTTTGGTTGATTCTTAGCATAGGTGTTAAGCCAACAAGCCTGGGAATACCAACAACCTTGGAATTCATTAACCATCATCTCAAATCTGCTAATGTGGGAATGCTTGGTTTGCTGTTAGACATGACTATTGTGATATTGCAGTACCTGAATTCCCAATTCTCAACTTCAATACATGATACTTGACCTGCCATTGCATTCTTGCACTGTATTGTATTGTCCGTGCTGCTCTTCTTCTTACCCTTGTTTGGAATGCACTGTCATTCCGAGAAAAGCTTTTGATTTCACTGTGCACTTTAAGGTGGAATGACAATGAGGTTGAATTGAATTGTCAGGTGTCTGAACTACACAGTTCTCTCGCCAGCTCCAGATATCTTTGATGAGATTTTTCAGTACGATGCCCAAATTGATGACTAGTAGTGTCTAGGGCTGCCCGAATGCTGAATTCAACCTTTTTTGGATTATCAGCGATAACATTAAAATGTTTCCATATGGCTGACTTCTTGCTGTAACTTCACCTCAAGCTTTGGGCAGCAATGTAGAGAATGTTGAGCCGAGCCATGTGGAAGACTGAACGCTGATGGCAACACATCTCTTTTATAGGCTGTACACTGGACAAACTGCCGGGCTATTCATAGCTCAATCAGTATAGAAAAACACATATTGAGCTATCTGAATTTATTGATCTGAATATATCGAATTGATCTATCTGAACTATCTGAATTTGGGATCCCAATCTAACGAACAAAGCTTCGGAGCTCCGAAGCATTCAGCTCAGCCCTAGAACTGCCATGGCACCCAGACTCTGGAACACACTACCACAACACCTCTGAGAATGCACCAGTATCTCTACTTTCAAATCCCACTTAAAAACCTACATGTTCACCCACCAGTATCTCTACTTTCAAATCCCACTTAAAACCCTACCTGTTCACCCACCACTACCCCCCTCACTCTTAGTTTCTGATGGTGCTGTTGACTACGTTCTAGATCCAACCTGCTATGTGTGAGAATGCCTCGTCACCAGAGGCCTTTCATTCAAGACCCTCCCCACTGCTGTCTTGCTTACAGACACACCATTATGCCCCTCCAGTCTTTACAAAAACCTAGCAACCTTCAAATATCCTGTAGGGCCTTTATTACAAGCACGTAATCGTAGCTAGGGTTTTCCTGGCTCAAAAATAGGCCTAGGTGGTGACTTTATCAGTTGTGCAGTCAGTTCAGTGGTGGTGGGGCAGCTAATTTGTGCCCTGTGCCCCCTCTAATATTCAGATTTTGCTTAAAGATTCAATAATACCAGGTTTCGGCTTGGCGTTTATAATGTATAACCTTTTGCTAAGGCCTAGTTATGAAAGTCCTGTTGTTTTTTTTATCCAATATTCTGCAGTTTTGCAGGCCTAGGTGTAAAGAAAAAGATTAATTGAAAATGAAAAGTGGATCCTAACTCCAACGGAGGTATGATACCTCTCTACTGCAGTTATCTCTTCCTCACTCTTCTGTCATTCTATTTATCTGTTCTCTGGTCCATCTCCACCAGACAACTCCCTGCTGTTCAGCCCTCACTGCCTGACCGGAGCTTAGTTTTAGTTACACTTCTTTACCACACAGAGGAAATGAAACAGTACAAAGCAGTCAGATTAAAGAGGTGTTCTTCATTTTAAATGTGTTTGTCACAAATTTGAGTTAGGTGTTTAAAAGTGTTACGTTCTGCTAGATTAGCACTGCCACATTACAGCAGTGCTAATATCTCACGGAAACTCTACTACTGTAGTAGTAGTTAACTCAATGACTAGTAAAATGATGCACGCCCCTGTTGGGGGGGAGGATCAGTATTGCATGAAAATACACTCCTCATTTCGGCCATCTAAAATAGGTTTAATTCAGACAATTTAAATGGAAATTTTGGGACATTTTTCTTGGGCGGCTCGAAAAAACATTTAGGCAGCCTGCCCAAGATTTTACAATGCAGGAAAAAGCCTAGTAGCTGTGTAGATCTGAAAGGATAGGATGAGCTTAAAGACCCCATGAAATCAAAATAGATATTTAAGTTTTTTTTATCACATATGTCTTGCATTGGTTGTCACCTATACGCCAGTATCTGGCCCAACAATGACAAAAAAATTGTTTTGTAGGTATTCATAATGGTATTTTAGAGTTTGTCATTTCCTGGAAAACAATTAAAAAGTTTGAGTCATCCTGCACTTGGGGGCGTATACTAATTTTGCATCCAATGAAATGCTTTCTCGAATGAATCAATTTCATGAATCACACAAGTACATGGAGTTCGTATTCAGTATAGATGCAACGGTGTTCGGGGACATGCATGCCGGTGTTTCTTTTTCGTAAATTTCTTTCTTTTGTAGTATACCTTCAGCTTTAGCTGTTGTGTCAGAGGCAACTTTGTGTTAAGATGATCTTTGCGCTACTTATTGTTCTATTACTAAAGAGTGTGCTCTTATTTCACTATTAGGCTTTTGACTGTAATGTCCTTAAAATGTATTAGCTATTGGCTGGAGTGGGTGGCTCTAGTTTTATTGTTTTTCTCTTTGTGCTCTCTTGCAGGAACCAGTTATTCTCCACAAGAAAACTCCCACAACCACAGCTCCCTTCATAGCTCCAACTCACATTCTAATCCCAGCAAAACCTCAGACACAGTAAGTGTACAAACCATGTCTCTGTTTTAGCATGGGGTTTTAGCAGTGTCTTAGCATGGGGCCAGACGGTTAACTGAACATCGTTTTTTGCCTGGACCACAACAGTGGTACAACCAGCCCTATAAACGCAAATGTCTGTCACCGACTAACTCGCTGACTGAGTGATTAAGTTACACCATTGGTCAGCCGAGTGTTGGAGTTTCCCCATTGGCTGATATATCTGTTTCAAATTAAAAGCCCTCTAGCAACAAGGCTTTTCGCCAGAATTTCACAATTTTTAATGGTGGGCTGTTGTCCAGTAATTTCACAGCTCTCCTTTATATTGAACTGTGGTGTTCTCGTGTCTTTGAATGAGGAACTGATGAAAGATTTGTAACAATAATCTTTACAGTGTTATTTTTAAAGCAGGTCATTGGGATGTGTAATCATTACATCAGAAGAATAGGCTTATGGATTTAGATCTGGTGTAATTATTGGCTGGCCTTATCAGAGATGAGCAGTTAAGCTGATCTCTTGATGTGTTCTCTTTCCCAAAAACTGCAAATGGCCTTGTTTTATTTTCTCGTGCATGTTATCTAATATTTCTCGGTGACGTCTCCATTGCTACATGTCACTGTTCACCTAGGTTAAAGCATCTCGTTCCATTTTGGTAACCTTGAAGAAAACATGTCGCTTGGCGAGGCTTCCTCTACAACCATTCTCAGACAACAGCCAGTCTTCAGGGACTGATGCATAACTAGCTGCTAGTTATTAAACCAGATATCTCCTTTTTCATCTCATATTGCAGGCTCTTGCATCAGAACGTATCCCTCACACACACACACACATTCACTGTCTCTTTCTGTCTCAGCCTCTCTGCCGCTTCCCTTTCTTTCACTCTTGCCTTGATGCCGCCGTGAAATGGCACTAATCTGCCCTGATTGTCCTTAAATGTTTGCTTCTTTCCCCTCAGCCCTATGAGCCTGGGGACGACTGGTCGGAGCATATCAGCTCGTCTGGGAAGAAATACTATTACAACTGCAGGACAGAGGTCTCCCAGTGGGAGAAGCCCAAAGAATGGCTGGAGAGGTAGTTATGTTTGCTTTACTCAAACTAAATGATTGCAGACACAATATCTACTTATAATAATAAGAACATAATAAACTTATAATAGTTACATAACGGGCCTTATATGGAGTATACAGTGTGCTCGGACAACCAAGGAAAAGCCAAGATCATGCTCATAAATCCAGTCAAAACACTTAATTAAGTAATGTTTCGATGCATGGATGACTTTTGCCCTACGTATGTTTGTGTGTTGTATCCCACAGAGAGCAGAGGCAAAAAGAGGCCACTAAGACCACAGTTGTCAACAGTTTCCCCAAAGACAGGGACTACAGAAGGGAGGCCATGCAAGCGTCGGCAGCCTCTGGCTTCACTGGTGCTAGTAAGTGTCGCGCTAAATACCAGAACAGACCTTTTCCTCACCAGTCTGCCATGACTTATATGAAATGAACTGTGAATGTTCACAACTCTGCACGCTGTCTCCAAAACCATGTTTCTGAGCATAGATTCTTGGCTGCTTAGACTTTGCCTAGATTTAATCTAGGCTAAATCTGAATGAAGATTTGAATGAAGTTTGTTGTATTTGAGATTATTTGTTCTGGCTGTTACATGAATAACTGTTGGGTGTTATTTACTGTTCCTGCAAAGTGGTTGAAGTCTTTGGCATATGCTGCTGAGTTTACAAGCAGTGAAGGTTATACAGCCAGCCAGTAGTACGTTTCAAGCAAAATTGTTTTGTTTATGAAATGACTTTTGACCATTGTGCTACAATTTTTTTTCTTTTTTTCTTTTTTCTTTTTTTTCTTTTGCAGGCCAGAGTTGATATCAGGGTAGAACTAGATTGGAAAATTGCAGAACTCTGACTGAAATGGTTATGACACATATTAGATTTAGATGATCTTAAAGCTCCAACTAAACAAAACCTTAACTGGATTAATAACTTATGAGTAAAAGATAATACACATTTTGCTCAGAAGACTTGAAATTGCTTCCACGGTTGACAGTACAAGATCAAGAACTACCACAGTTTTCTGTCTTGCTATAGGGGTCACATGCTGTGTCTTTTGTCCTATCTACTATTTGTGGAAAGCTAGATGATCTGCTCAGGGTCTTTAAGACTAGTGCATTTCTACTGAAATACTGTCTAAGGACTGACTAACTCCTCCATGGATTGTGCAGCAGTTCCGACTATTGGGGTAGTGGTAACTTAGGCAGATGAGCAACAAGGGGAGCATGGGCAGTCACAAGTCTTGATCAATGTGCTCTTTTCTGGGAAGGACTGCGCCACAGCAGAGCCTCGCTCCTCTGTCTCCCTTATTCTGTCAGACAGCCAGAGAAAAGGCCTCAACCCCAGCCTAGCACAGCTCTGTCTCACCAAAGAGCACTTGCACATTTTCACTGGGACTGTTCCAAGGTCAGCAGTTTGTTGAATCTGTCTGTCTCCTCTTGTCAAGTTTTACAGGTCAAAGAGGTGACAAAGCTGAAATAAATTCAGATTTGTGCAAGTGGAAAATTGGCCTGGCATTTGTTGTTTTGAAGCAGGCACAGTACTTGGGGTAGCACAGCGGTCAAGGTGAGGGATAAAGAGAGGATGAGCAAAATTTAATCATGCATTGATGATACATGGGCAGGGTACAAAATTAACTTTTTGGCTTACCTGCCAAGCTGACTGGTAGATGAAAAAATGTACTTACGTTTTTACCAGCCAAAAATAATAAGCTTTTTACTATTGCAATTTGCTATTATTACTATTTAGCATGTCATATTGGTCTCGCAATTCTTAATCAATATTATAGTAGCGTGCAGTAATAATAGTAGTAACACTAACTGTATGCAGAAATATTAATTCAACTGTTTCAACACTAAAATGTAACACAATTGAATTGATAAATTCAAATTTTATTTGCCTTTAAGTGCAAGAAGGATAATTTATTAAGGAGTTTGAGAACATAATAATTATATTTAAGTAAATGTGTAGGAGAACACGTACAGAAACGACATGGATTGTAGATTGTTTATAAAGTACATTGCGGAGGCAGAACGACACAAGGTCCAAGAGGATTTGGAGGATGCCTATTTTCTTCTTCTTTCCGGGGGGGTTCCACTCCTGCAGTAAATCTCTACATAGCTAGCAGGGTTTGTTTCAACTTCCCAGATGACTGCAACAAGTACCGCACATACTGTAACAAGAAAATGCGCCGTTTGATGACTGATGCAGTTACTTACTACGCTCGACACACGCAGCACGGCAGATCTAGCAGATTGAAGTGACAGCAGACCAGCAGCTTTCTCCGCCGCGTGCAGGAAATTCATTTCTTTCTACCGCCCAGAGTGGAGGGTGGTCTCCATAATTTACTCGGCAAAGACTAAATTTACCCGCATTTGGCGACTGGCGAGTGTTAATTGTGGACCCTGTACATGGATAAATATTTTGGGTAAAGAATGTGCCTGTCATCCTAATTTGAATAGCTTGACATTTGGGAAACTGAAATATATGAAAATACATATTTTGCTGCAACGGCTATTATACTAGACAATGTTGTTTTTTTTTCTTCTGCTAAAAATGTTGAATGGTTATGGTATTATGGTATAATATGCATTGTCTCCATCTTTGCTTTCATTTGTCATTTGTGCATTTTGTATCATTTCTTGGGGATGATACAAATGGGATGATTGTGCATTTTCTTATTAAGTCTTCATTTCAGGCTCGTTGAATTAGTTTTGGATATTGACTGACGTTTTTGTTTGTGATTGGATACTGTTGCAGGTTTGCTGTCAATGCTTACTATGAGTGGCTACATATCAAGATAAAAAAATCAATATTTCCTTTGTTGCCATTATTTGGTTGCTGTTGTACAGTGTTGACTCGCCTGTGTCAACGGTGTACAGTATAGCAGAGGTGTGTCTTCTAAAGGCTTTAAAAAGCCACTAGCCAGAATTCCACACGTCATTCTTAATTATAACACAAAGGAATGCTTCCTTCCTAGTGACTGTTGACAAAGCTGTCAAACATTTGACTTAAATGCA
The DNA here is from genome assembly GCA_900302305.1 of Polymixia japonica. Taxonomy (NCBI): domain Eukaryota; kingdom Metazoa; phylum Chordata; class Actinopteri; order Polymixiiformes; family Polymixiidae; genus Polymixia; species Polymixia japonica. The sequence continues at coordinate 19,218 of OMKK01002439.1, read as the reverse complement.
TGGCTGTGACACTTTTACTTTACTTCTGTGATGCGTAGCTGGAGTAAGAAGTGGGATTGTGACACATCAGTTTGCATAGTTATTGTTTTGGACAAGCTGAAGCGAGCCACAAGAGCTGTGTCCGATAGTGAGTTACTGGCTGTTCTTCGTGCTTGGGATTGAAAGTATTTCATATTTGGACCTTGACACCAGAGGATGTTGTACATTGAATGGAAGTGCCTATTACTACAAGATGGACGTTGATGGAATAGATGGCTGTCACACATCACCTGTATGTTGACAGTGATGTGAGGCTCTGAAACCTTGTGTCACTTTCCCGTTTTTAGTTGCAGATGTACTATGTCACATGTCAGCCTCCTGAACTGATGTCACGCCTCCTGAGCTGCAGTGCTAGGCACACCCACTACTGCAGAAATGCTGGTTGCATGTTGCACTCTGGGAAGAGCCCTGAAGAATGCATTAACAGGCTGGCATACTTTAGCACTTGGTCCATTTTTAAATGGAAACGTTAACGGAGTCCTGAATGTCACTCAGTTACCATGAACAGTGCTAATTTGTAAACAGTAAACCAAATGATGATTTTTGATCAAATGGAATTGTGAGGATATGTCCCTGTTGACCTTTTCTCTTCTGCTGCCTTCAGAGTCAGCCCAGGTGGAGAAGCCCACGGCAACGCTCTCCACCCAGTCCCAGTCGTCATCCTCGGCCTCAGGGGGCCTGAACCCTTCATCGGGGCCTCCTGGCTCCTCAGCCTCCACGGTGCCCGTGTCCCCGGTCCTGCAGTCCCCCGCCCCGCCGCTGCTCCAAGACCCTACCCTCCTCCGTCAGCTCCTCCCAGCACTTCAGACCGCCCTGCAGCTTAACAATGCCAGCGTGGACATGGCCAAGATCAACGAAGGTGAGGAGACATTACCGATACACATATTTGTCTATATGCTAACCATATATATATATATGTAGCAATATCTTTCCTGTAAACTCAGAGTTGCCCGTTTGCCTCTTCCACCAACACTTCTAATTCCAGTGGGTCACATTTTATCTTACACTTGCAGTCATTGTTTTTCGTTCAAGCTCTCCCCAGTTGATAGCACTCCAAATCTGTAAAACCTTCATTTAAATGTTTTTTTTTTTTTTTCATTCACACAGTTATTCTCAGTAGAATTTACCACATGCAGTTAAACTGCAAATGCAATTTAGCATGTCTTATATTGGGATCTTAGTAAATCAGGACCTATGGCTATTGTAACATCAATTACAAGGAGATTTGGTGAAATTGTAGGCTGTAATGACATCGACTGCTGGTCTGAACGCCCAGTTAGAGTCATCTGATCACCTGTCCGCGCATCTGCAGCTGCCTTCTGTTACACAGACCGTTTTTGTCGTGTCATTCATTAACAATTTGCACCGTAGTGGTGGCACAGTCCAGATTGAGTGTGCCTCAGACCCAGTTTGGAGAGCAGTCAGTCCCCTGGACTCATTAGCCATATGAGTGACTAGCCTGACAGGTGGTACTGTGCCATCACAGAGCTCTGGTGGGGAGTTTTCAGCTTTCTCAGACAAACTATGACTTACTGCAATCCTAGTTCTGCTTACCTGCCGACTCCTCAGCTTTCTTCTGCACTTCTCCCTTGTATTTTCTTCTGTCTCTTAATGTAGTCTCTTATGTGCTCATCATCGGATACAATCCTGTTCCGCCTCCCTCCTTGTGCCTGGGTCTCACATGTTGTGATGGTGCACTTTTCTAGTGCTGTACCTGGGTATTTTGCTGTTGATGTTTAGGTGGCTTTGCTCAGAGGAGCTATGCAGACAGGCACAGCCCTGTGTCACATCAACCCTGCTACAATACGCAGCGCTGGGATTCAAGCAGAAAACATGGCTGGCATTGTAGGGGGCAACTCGGTCATCCTGTCTGTCTGATGGGCTGCTTTATGATCCATTACTGGGAGCGGTGCAGCTCTGCAGTCTGGAGGGTGGGAGGGCTATAAGATGTTATTGGCCCTACCTCAGAGGGATTTCAACTGTGAAAATGGCTTTGCTGCTTGACAGGAACTGTATCATTGGGCAGTATTTCTGATTTTCTATAGATTTGTGATTTATTTATTTATTTTTTGTCCCTTTCCTTCAGATGCATTGCTGCCTTGTGAATAGATCAATTTGGCAGACAAGCTTTAAATGGCACACCTTTCAGTGCTGAGGTTGGGTTGTAATAGTCGATATAACAGGCACCTTTGGTATTCCACTCTTGTTTTAGTCGGATCAAGAGTGGGGCCATTAAGCCTTTTCAGTCTAGATTCCTGAGTTTGACAGCACACCTAGTTGTGTACTGACAGTTGAGGTATAGTTGCTGCCTAGTGGGTGTGTTAAGAAGTGGGTCAGTGTTCCTTTGCTGATGCTGCTGGTATTTCCCAGAGATTTCCCTTACTCAGCACACATGTAAACATTAGCAGAAATTACTTCATAACAGCTATCTGAGGCTTATTGAGGGGGGAAGTGTTATCATGGTAACCTACGATGAGGGTATGGTAATTGAATACAGAGGGACTTTTATGGGTTGTCATTAATACATAGATTTGTTTGTAGTTTGATGTTCGGCTTATTTATGCTAAAATGAAAACAGACGTTATCTGTGGCAACATAAGGCAATAAATTGTTAATCTTGCTGTCTCAACAAGGTGCTTTACCAACACAACGTTGGAACTGATAGCCAACCATGATTAACAGCTGTAGTTGTCTGGTATCAGATCAGTTTCCAATGGATTTTGAGATATAGCAGCTACTGTGGCTGGCAGATGTAGTTAAGAAGAAATTCTAATTATATTCTTTGAATAGCCCTAATCATCAGTTGATTGAAAAGTCACATAGTATGGTTCACCCAGACGCCAACAAGCTACCTGGCCAGATAGCAAACAGGCATTAGGCAACTGGGTATTGACTGGCTAATCTTGCTAACACACACGCTTGTGTCAGTTTCTCATCATCACTGTGCTGCTTGTTAGCTTGGCAACAAAGACAACTGGATAATTCTTGAGCTATATAACAATGCATTTCTTAACCAGACTGACTGACTGAAAGTCAAGTAGATTGTTTTTACCAATCTATAGATTGTAGTCCACATTTCCCAGCGATTTTGATATGCAGCATAATTTTTAACAGGGAGTCAAACCATAAACTATATGATAAATTCCCCAGTTGACACAATGGATGTGATCTGTGGTCCCTGCAACATTTGAGAGCAGAAATATTTATAACATTGAATTCATCTTTGATTTTAGAAAGAGCATAAATCAATAACCAGGCAAATAACCCACCAAGTGATGAGTAGAACTTGTATATAGGTGCATATCAACTTAAATAAAACAGTATAGATTATATTGGTGTATACCAATGGCTTTTGGTGGAATATCCTGAATGGAATGATTTTCTTTTTGTTACTTTTACTATCTGAAATGTGACTATTGCATTACTAGGTTTTAAGAGCTTGGAATTGTTGAAAGGATTGTTGATCAAATGGGGAATCTGAATTGGCATTGATATCAACACAATCCCCCCCATTATTTTTAACATCACATTCTTCCAGCAAAAGTCTCAAAGTGCTACAGTATTAATAACATATCACACACAACATAAAGAAAATGGTAATACGAGTTAAAATGAAAAAGCCTTCCTGAATAGTAAATGTAAAATCACAGACAACAGGAGAGAATTCCGATAGCTTTGAACTAAACATGTAGCAAACAAGATGAAACGTAGAACTGACAGGCAAGCCGAACGGCCCGACTTAACTCCTAATATTATTAGCCAGAAACACAAGTCTATCATCTTGATCGGGATGAAGTGTGGCTCTCTTTTTATTTACCTGCCGACGAGAACACCTGTTCAGAGCGCACAGAGGTTCCCGGTACACTTTTGCAAAAGTCACTCGATTTGTACAAGTCCCCAAACAGGCTTCCCATCGCACCCAGGGCAGCTGTCTTTTCTTCCTCTTGTGCTTGTATACAATCATTGTCTCTCTCATTTTCCTTCGTCTCTTGTGATAAGCTATCACTGACTAGATTACTCTGTTCAGGTGAAAGATGGACTAAGTGAGAGAACCGGGGGTCCAGGAAGGTTGCTTTATTGAGAAGCACACATTCGCTGCTCTCTTCCCTGTAGCGCATTTTCAAATTTGACACCAACATGCCTGTGAAAAAAAAATGTAGCCCTATATCACACGCTATTTGGCTTTTTAAAATCACTAATATTGATCTTTCTAATCTTTAATTTGAGATGACAGTATTTTAATTGTATTGGAAAATGCATGTTGTTGTAATGTATAGGCTAAGGCTTTGACGTTTCTTTTTATTAAATATTAAGTCCAATAGCCTACCTCTCACTTCTTTGATGGCTGATTTATGCGCTGCGTCAGGAGTGCTCAGCTGAGACGTCATGACATGCTGCAGAGGTAGGACAGCTGATGCTGTGGGGTAGGCATCGGTGGAGAGGGGCACAGTTACCACTTTGAAAGGTTTCAGTGTGTCTTTTAGTTACTCAACCATAGACCACTCAGAAGTGCTAAGTTCCAAATGGACATCTTCTTTTCAAAAATGACGGCTGCCCAACATGGATGCTCAACATCTCATGTCATCGGTGGCATTTCGTGACGCAGTCGTTTATTCGTCTTTCTTTTTTAATGAAAGGAGCTTCTGCTTTTCTTCCAGCAGGCAGCTGTCTGATGAGCTGCAGTTTGCTTTAGTCTGGAAAGGGCCGTATCAACGGCTTTCACATCAAGCCGCACAAGGGGCTGCCAGGTTTAGCGTGTGGGCCAAACGGGATGCATTGATAAGCCCCAAATTGTGTATGGGGTTCACGTAGTTCAGAGCATTTTCCATGGTGACGGCTACAACCGCGTCCTGGGAGATGTCAAATTCATCCAGCGTGCTGCTGATGCTTTCTGCGATACGGACAGCTGTGTGGCTTCCTCTCAGCTCCTTAGTACACAGAACATAATTGTCGAGTTCCCATGAGTCTGAAATACAGTGAGCTGTGACTGTCACATAAGATAAGCATGTATGGCCAGCAATGTCCATCCATCTGTGGTAAGAGCGAGTGTCTTATTCTTCAATATGGTCTTAATGTTTTCCCGTGTGGTGTCATACAGTTTAAAGGAGCTATATACGATATTCGGCCACTAGATGTCGCACTAGAGCACCATCATCGCAGACCAAAACAAACGACCGTGTAACACTAATGCACTAACATGCACGTGTGGCCGGACCAGCTACCAAAACAAAGAACAGAAGCTCGGATTACAATACGCAGAGAGTGTGACTTCATTCTCTGCTCAGGACACCTTTACTCCACTATATCTTTATATAGCACATAGTTGTTTGCTGCCATATTAATGTTCAAAATATCGTATATAGTACCTTTAACTGTGTGTTTTGAGATTGTGGTGCGACTTGGAATTTCATATCGTGGCTCCAGTTCCATCATGAGATCCTGAAACCCCTCTCGGTGGTTGGTCACTCAGTGATGGCATTTTTACGAGCATCTGGCAACGCCCCCCCTATAGCTGAGTGGGTTGAATAGTAGGCAGTCAGACAAGGTTGTATACTTGACATTGCTCCGCTCGTCTGTGGTGTCTCCACTGCATCACTTGGGTGGCAAGCTAGCAGATGAGGCCGCAGATTTGTTGTCATTGAGTAAGACAGCTGCTTTTTACAAAGTCGACAAACAGCCTTTGTTAGTTACTTTGCTATCTATGGGGTAGATACTTCCACACACTGCTTCTCAGATGCTTTGGTGTCGTGATTGTGTACTTCGGATGGCTTTGCTCGCTGGTGTCCTCCATTTTACTTTTGTTGTTTGAAACAAAATAACGGTCAAATAGGGCATGCAATAGATCAAGCTGATGGATCACAAGGCAAACTACTTCAAACGGTCTGCTGTGCTTAGACTAAATTTTGAATTCAAACAGGTCATTACAGTTTTTTTTTGTTTTTTTACACTATTTTTTTCCCCACGTTTGAAAGAATGATCGAATTTCAAATAAAATGTGACAGCCCTAGAAGTCAGCCGTGTGGAAACATTTTAATGTTACTTCTGATAATCCAAAAAAGTTCAAATACCAAATATGCCAGCAGAAATTGGCATACCATGGTGGCACTCCAACGTAATATAACATTGTTTTGAAGGACCCCGAAAAAAATTATTTTTAATATATTATTATGAAAACAAAGCTTCAAAGTGTAAAGCCCTACTACAGATTTTTGGCTGTTGGCAATTTCCCCTTCCTGGATATAATTTTGACGGCAATCCTTAACTCATAAGGTTGGTGATAGATGTGAGGTGATATCAAATGTTTTTTGCCGTCATTTTTATATGGTCCCCTGTAAGACCAGGGGTGTTCAAGTGATTTGTTTTAGTCGAGAAGACATAAAGACTTAAGGAATTAACATGAACTAAGGGGCAGCAATCGGGGAGCTAGGTCTACTTGGCAGTGTTGCCTGGACAGACATATCAGACTTCAAGTCCTTGAGCATGGAAAGCTGGACTCAAGACATTTGCCCTAAAGGAAATAGTATTTGCCCCCATAAACTGGTAAAATTAGTTGGGGGTTTTTACCAGGCTACATTCTAGACAGAAAGGGCTAATCCACTTGAGTGTCATACAGACACCTGGGTGTTTAGTTTTAGCTGATTATTCTGTTTTATCTTTCACTGTGGTGGCTCTTCTGAGTAGTATGCTAACGAAAATGTTTTTCTTATTGACCTTGATCAGAACCAGGTCTTACATCTAATCCTTCATCAGTTTAAGATGAATATGTGTGATTTTGGCCCCATCCGTGTAATATATTCTTAGGATTGGATTGTCCCTTAGAAATAACATTTTATTAGAAATACCTACTACACTCATTCTGTTAACCAGTCACTGGTGTTTTTGTGGCTGGTTTTATTATATATCTCAGTCACTTGGCAATTTATGGTTCACAACACTTCTATTGATTTTGGCATTGTCTCTGTCCTTCTGTCAACAAGGAATTGTAATTGTGTGGAGTTTTGTTGGCCTTGCTCCATTGTTATAGTTGTTCCAAGACTGGTCCTGGTCTGGTCTAATCTTATCTTAATCTTAGTCTTATTTTTATCTTTCCATAAGCAAGCAAGGTAACTGCTGCCTTCAGTCCTGCACACTTTCTTTCTTTTAAATATTACAGCTGCAGCATGGCCCTAGCCTGGTAAAATGTAGCCTAATACATACATAAATACATAAGATGTTTAAACATATTATCTTATCATATGAGAACCACATAATCTGATCTTTTGACAATGATGCTTACACAATTATGCAGTCAGTTAACAATGACAACAGACAAACTCATGTATATTTCACATCAATGAGTTACTTGGGTCCTCATCTTTCACAAAAATGTACGATTATCCTGTATGAGCAGTATTTGATAGACTAAACAGCTGTTAGCCAAAGTCTGCCCGGCTGTCTGCTCATTAATCTAACACACCTGGAAGCGTAAACAGAAATGCAAGTGTCCAGATCTGAAAATACTATTGTGCTATGTATGTATGTAAAATGATATTTATATTGATATAACTACCCCGATCTTGTAATTTAAATTGCTTCCCGTACTCGCTTAGCCTATACTCAGCCATTTTTCACTCTCCTTGTTTTGTTGTCAAAATGTGTGCGCACCTTTGCTACATCAACATTGTTGACAAACTCTAATACCCCTTTCACACCAAAGCATCGACCCGGGTAAAGCCCTTGTGTGCTGCTGGTGTGGAGGGCGATGACCCGGGGCTTACCCATGATCATAGTGTTCAATATCCCGTGTAAAAGCTGGGGTTTTTATGTGAACGGGGTACAAAAGGGTCTTTAACATGAAACCATAAACCATAAATACAATTTCACATTAAAGTTAGAACAGCATTGCACAGTCCATCAGATAATTTCTGATATTGTCAACAACCTGAAAATTGAGTTAAAACGTGTTATGCTGTTGTTGTCGGGTAGCTCCCTGTAGCCCTAGACTAAACATGGAGAAGCAGCGTTCAGTTTTTATGCACCACATATCTGGAACAAACTCCCAGAAAACTACAGGTCTGCTGCAACTCTGTTCTTTTAAATCAAGGCTGAAAACTTTTCTGTTTGCCACTGCCTTTTACTGAACCAAATTTGGTTTGGTCATTTCTTGCACTGCACTGTAACTTTTATTACTTGATTTTATGCATTCTGTGTATTATTTTCTGTGTATTATTTTTTTATGCATTCTATGTATTCTATTTTCATCTTTATTTTTATATATTTTTAACTCTTTTATAATGTTTCTTTTGCACTTTGTCTTAATTCTTTTAATGTTTTATGTAAAGCACTTTGAATTGCCTTGTTGTGCTATACAAATAAATTTGCCTTGCCTTGCTTTGCTTTGCCTTGCCTAGACATCTATCTCTTTTTTGTTAGTGATAAACGTTGGCTTTGATACTTGTTGTCAATTTAGGTGGGTGTTTTGCATTTATTTATTCATTGTGCAGGTATATTACTGTCTGGCTAAAATGTGGGTGAGCGGGAATACTATAATGTGGCCTGAAGCATTTTGGAGTTGTTGCTATTGCTTGTCTGCTGTTTGTGTTTTCACTTAGTTCCACTCATTGACAGACTGAAGTGATGCTGAAAATGAACCGTCATGTTACATACACTATCCTTGCTGAACAAAGACAGCAAACGCTGCCAGTTGTATACACTACTCACAGCAGTCGTCATCATATTGCTTTACTGGTAAACCAAACGCTCTTTAACAGGAGATCTGAAATATGTTGGGTGATTATCTAGTTCTGACTTTTCAGACATAATAAACTTACTTCTAGACTAGCTAACTACTACTTACGGTAGTAATAACTACTACTACTGAAATAAGTACTACTTATTTTTCTCATCGGAGGAGGGAAGCGTTGTTCTTGTGCTGCCTGCTACTGCTGTCTCTTTGTAAGCGAACACAGCCATGTAAACAGTCACCAAATTCATTGGGAATCTCAACACTAGACACTTGAAGTGTCTTGTGCTCTTATTTATTTACACATGTTCCATTCTCATATAGTGGAATGACCTTGTTCGGTTCGGAATGCGCTCCGAACCTTGGGCCCTGTACCAAACGGGTCATGTTATAAACCTAAGACACAGCCAAACCTTCATTGGTCCAGTGTACGTTGTTTCATTTAGGATTTAAACGGCAACTTTTTTCAGTTGAAATCAATGTATTGGGGTATGAAGTACTGTTGGTGATTGATTCAGTGTTGTTGATTGATTATGTGAGATGGATTCAATCTTGACATAATAGTGCAAAGTAGTTGAATCTAAAAGCTGGCTTGTAAATATGTGTGGTGACTGCCCTCTAATGGTTAAAATCATGCTATTACAATTTGCTGTTCGCTGTTATGACTGGTGGTGCCAACTGGCGTAGGAGGCAGCTTTGGTCAGCATGCAACAACCTTTCTCCGCCCAGATTTCATTTTACCAAGGTGTCATGCAACCTGTTTTGGGTTTTGTTTTTTTGTTTTTTTGTTTTTTTCAGGGTCTGGGTGCATTTTTGTGTTATTTCCAGGGTAGATTCACTTCAGCTTAAACTGGTGTTTAGATACTCTTTAAGATGCTTTGCGTCTGTAGAGTCCTCTTATTCTGAACCAAGATCACTTGCAAATTCTTTTTCCCCATATCTTGTAACTTCAAGTCTGAGAACTGTCAAATACATCTTAAAAGAAAGCTGAGGAAATGGGGTGTTATCTCTCTCCTCACCACGTCCAGTTCAAGCAGCATTATTCCTACATACTTAGTGCACACCTTTCTATGGGCCCAAATCAGACCGGTAACTGCACAAGCCGGTGTAGCTGCTAAACTACTCGACCTACTCGGTGACTAACTGTTGATCTGTCTCCCTCTCCATAGTTCTCACAGCTGCTGTCACACAAGCTTCGTTACAGTCAATGCTCCACAAGATCCTCACTGCTGGACCATCAGCTTTCAATATCACTACTCTCCTCTCTCAAGCTGCTCAACTCTCCAACCAAGGTAAGCAAAGCCCTCCGACAAATGCAGACCCCCCCATATCACTGTATTATACAACACTGCACTTTGTAACACTGTACTGCCAGAGCTGTTGCAGCCATGTTCTTATTTTTGTGTACCTACTGTAATTACCCCCGAAGGGAGCAAATAGCCTTCATTGTCTGCTGTGTGTTTCCTTCAAGGGAAAATTGAAATTGAGATTTCTGATGCGGATGGCTGCGTCACCCACCACCCAAAAGCCATTTCCTGGCTACAGTATATCGCTAATGGAGCCTTTTGGATTTTGCCGGCCGTTTGTTTACTCATATAATAATGGTTTTCTCACCGGCTACTCAAAGTAGGCACTGCATGTAGTACCTTGTCTTTGTGTTTGTTTGGGTTTTTTTACACGTCTCTCTCTTTTTGGTGAGATGATTTCATAAGCCTCACAGGGTTTCTTTGGCTCACCTGCTTAGTTTGTACTTATTTTCTTTGTTTATAGTAGCATACATTCACCTAAACTAGGCGTATAGCCCATATGATGCAGATTGTCAACGTCTTGTTTCCTCTGTGTCTGTCTGTCTATACCCCAGCAGCTCAGCAGTCCAACCAGTCGCCAATGTCATTAACATCAGACGCCTCATCGCCCCGGTCCTACGTTTCACCCAGGATCAGCACGCCACAGACCAACGCCGGCCCCCTCAAACCCCTCCTCAGCACGCCTCCCGTCATCTCACAACCAAAAGTATGACCGCGACCCAGCACACAAATATCATCGCCCCTTGCAGTTCATCGGGGTTTCCCCTAACGGGGACAGGGGATGTCTCGTCTGGATGTAGTATTTGTAACTTTGCATGTGCTTACGTGTTCCAGGTGAGCACGCCGACGGTGAAGCAGGCGTCTCTTCACCAGCCCAGCCCTCAGCAGCCCCTCCCCAGCGACAAGCAGCACGGCCATGACACCACCACCGCCTCCCCACGAACCCTCCAGCGCCAAGGGTACGTTCACTGACCCAACTCTGTCCGTCTTGCCGCAAAACGCTCCACACAGAACCAGGACCTTTTTTCCCATCCCCTTTGTTTGACGTACGTACGGAAGCGCATGACTAATCCGGTCACCAGACTCTGGAACTGACTGGTTAACCAAGCGGGCGTGATTATTGTGATCTGGAAATACATTTTCAGTAAATGTAATCTGGAAATACATTTTATTAGTTGCTTCAGATTGTTTAGGCCGGCTTGAATTTGTGTGCATGCATGCTTTCGATCTTCAAGGCTTTGTCATCGATGTAGTTCTCCTATCTTAATGACTTCCTTCCCTAATGGATTTGAATAACAAGGTGCATCACTTTGTTAGAGAAGACAGTCATAGCTACCCAGTGTCCTTATCCATGTGTGCCTATTTTAATAGCTTTAATGTGCTACAGCTTATAAGAAATAAGAAACATGCCCTAGCCTAAATTAGGACAGACCATTGCCATCTGCTTATGAATGAGGTGGGAGACTTGACCACCACACAAGGACAAGATTATCCCTGACTATGTTAACATGCCCCACAATGTAGTGTTGTGGCACCATCTGCTGGACAATGGTAGAATAATATTTTATCCACTGATATAGTCCCCTTATTTTTCTTGTGAAAACAATTTCCAAAGTTGTGTTCTGTTTGGTTAATGATACTCATCACTTTAGATGAAGATGTTTACTTTTTCAGCAAATCTACACAAGGTTCTGGAAATTAGTCTTTGTGCATATCATCCCTGAATAAAGACCCCACATAAATCAGAGAGGTCAGAACAGGGGTTCTTGCAGGGCAGTGCAGCTGATGTAGTTTTGGGTTCACAGCCTTGCTTAAGGGCTTTTCATAGGTACTGGTGGTACCTATGAGTGTAGATGCAATACCACTTAGGGCTGCACAACTTATCAAAAAGCATGGCTATAGGTTTCACAATTATGTAATCATGGAGCTTATTTACTTGTAGTCTAGTTGTGTTGCGTTACATTTGGAAGGCCATTTTAATAAATGAAGCGCTGCCATACAGCCCAGCTATTGACACTGAGTGTGAGAAGTAAATCTACCAATTCAGAACGTGAAATGTCTTTGTTCCAAAATGGGGGATGTCATCTGTCGTTTGGAATTCCTTTGGTTTTAAAGCGGATGATGTCAAACAAGCACAAATCCTATGGAAACTGCTATCAGGTTGTTGCTGCACCTCAAAGTAATACAGCCAATTTATTCAATTACCTCAAGAGTAACCACAAAGTCAAATGCATTAAGGCCAAGTCAGCTTGGCAAAGAATCTTCAAAAAGATACAATGCACAACCCTTTATTTAATTCCATACTGTAAAATGTTATATTGCTTGTTTATTTTCTGTTATATTTGCTCCTAAAGAGCACAGTTGAAGACATTGTTACTGCACTAAGGATAAAAGGACCAAAAAGGGTTGAATTAAGATTCTACAAAGTCTAATAAAAACATATTGTTTCACCAAAAATCATCAGTGCCAATAATTGTGGTAAATAACAGTGATTACAGTGTTAAGCAAAATGATCAGGATAATCATTTTACCAGTCATGCAGCCCTACTGTCACCCTCTAGTTGCCAGCTGGAATACCCTCTCCTGTCAGTTGCCTTAGCAACCTGTAATTAGTCAGCTCCTTCCCCTGTAGGCCAACGCTGAACATTGTACAGCTTGGCTAAGTTTATCATCGTGCCACATCAAGTATAGAATTGCATCCAAACCCACTCTTAAGTGTTCTGTAGGTGGCAGTGCAGTCCTTAACAGATGATACTCTGTCACCTTCAAAGAAATGACTAATGCTCCCTCACCCTGTACTTCCTCCAGCAGTCAGAGGAGTCCCTCCCCCGGTCCCAACCACGTCACCCCCACCCCCAGCAGCAGCAGCAACGCCCCCACCTCAGCCTCCGCTCCCCACAGTTCTTCATCAGCCCGGCCCTCCTGCACCTTCACCCCCACCCTCGCTGCCCATTTCAATGAGAATCTTATCAAACATGTCCAGGGTTGGCCTGCGGACCACGCAGAGAAACAGGTACGTACTGCTGCTGACACGTTCACCATCATCCACATCAGTACTAACCAGTCCTACCACAGTAAAGTAGAGATGCTGCCTCATGGCACCTTGCTTTATAATCAATCTTTTGTGATTATGTGCTGATTTACCCTTTTTCAGAAATGAATATCAATTAAATGGCAAATGTTGTACTGAAAGCATTAGTACTGATTAAGTTTTTTTCTAACTTGCTTTGTTTTGGATGCTTGCTTAACAAATTGTCTTCAAGGCATCAAGACTACGCGAAGAGGCCCACACCATGGGCAGCATCTGCATGTCTGAGAATTGCACCGAGCTCAAAAATCTGCGATCCCTGGTCAGAGTGTGTGAAATACAAGCGACATTGCGCGAGCAGAGGTAAGCATCTGAGTAAAAGAGCATGTGCTTATTGATATATGAAGCAAACAACTAATGCTCTCTCTCTTGCTCTATCTCTCTATCTCTCTTCCACAGGATACTATTTTTGAGACAGCAAATCAAAGAACTTGAAAAGTTGAAGAATCAGAATTCTTTCATGGTCTGAGAACTTCTGGTTGAGAGCTGAAGTGAAAGCTGGAAAAGGGGGAAGACCCATTGCACATAGTCGGAAGCCGGAGAGGGAGAACACTTGTTCAGTTCTTGTTGGCCCCAGTCTTAACACACAGGAGCTCCAGTTAGGTTGGCTTTGGACCGTCGGGCTGGGCAAGCCTATGGGGGGAAGAGTCGATGCGGAGAGGAGAGGGAGGGGTGGATTTACAAGACTCGGTTTTGTAAAAACCCCGGCGGAAAAAAAATGTAGATTTCTTGTAGATGTTATCTATGTTGTAAATATGTTTTGTAGATTGAAGCCATGGAAAGCCATGCCTATCAAAGCTTTTGACATCCAAACTAATCAACGCCTAGGCGGCTACGTTCATTACCTAGCCTTTCCTTCATGTTAACTTGTCTGCAGACTTAAAGCTTCATTTTTCGTCAATGGATCATTGAACCATTGCCTTGAGCATGTTTGACCTGCATGGAAATGGAGGAAGATGTTTTAAGCCATTCATTTACAAAAAGAGCCTAGCGTAAAGCTTAACACACTGGTGTCAATTTTTTTATATAATGGTTAAACTAATTAATCTGTCTAGATTATATGCTATTCTCTATACCCTGTGGGGTTGAACTGTATTGCTTACTCAGGCACAGTAAACATTACCTTTTTGTCGGGTCCATCATGACGAGTCGCAATGGTTCAGTGATCTGTTTGCAGCTTCCAGTGGCCCTGCATTTCCCAAACCGAAAATAACAGTGCCTGGTGGTGTGGTGGCGTGTGTGATTGATTAAAAAAGGAAAAAAAACCAACAAGAAAACAGAATGAGATGTGATGGCGTGCTGCTTTGGACCATTCCCACTGCAAGCCCCTCCCTTGGCCTGTCCAAGTTACAGCTCCGCTGCCAGATCCTCACCCAAGGGACTGACATCAACAGTTGTTGCTTTAATCCCTCCTAGTATTTCTTTTTTTTTTCTTTTCTTTTTTTTTTAAACTTTCCAACATTTTTTTTTTTTTTTCCCTCCATTATTTTCTCTCCAATTTTCTTGTGGACAACTGTATCTATTAAAGGTGAGATGGCACCGCTTGTTCATTCCTTTGTACAGTTGCTAAAGTAACAGTGGAGTTTTCAGAAGAGGACAACGGAATTTAAAAAAAACAAGTTTTTATTACAAGTTGCAGTGATGACTGGTATATCAGAATATGCTGTACTCATAAACGATTACTACATGTTTTACTTTTTGCACCCAGTTGGGAAAGGAGCGGTATTGGCACTACTGGGAGGCAAGCTGCGGTTTATGGGCACTGCCGAGGGGTGGAGGGACAATGCTGAACACCAACTAACCCCGCACACATGAGTCAGAGCAGGGCAATGAGAGGTCACAAGGTCAAATGTGAAATGTATGTATTGTAATAAACATGCTAAACTAAAGTGAGCACTGGTTATTATTTTGGAGTATTATGTTAGGTTTCGTTTATACGCTAGTGCCTTGTTGAAAGTCTTAAGTCTCACAACCTCATTTACCTGAATATACAACACCTGTTGAGTTTTTTTTTTTGTTATTCTCTTTTTGACCAACTAAAAAAATATCTTCAACAAAGCATGTCATGCATAGGGTTGTTTTTCTAGCACGTCCCATCCCGCTGTTTGTTTGCTCCCCAGTGTTGAAGAGCAGGGTCCTAAGCTGCGAAAGGCCTGTTTTTTCCACCATACTATCTATTGAGTCTATAACTGAACTGCACCACACATTCAGTAAAGGTGACCACATCGTTGCTTTGTATATTGTTTCCTGAAGTATATTGACAAAAGAAATAAAATATGCCTCTCCAGGGCCATGTCGTGCTTTGGTTTTTAATGGGTTTTTGATGATCCCGTGTTTAGTTTCTTCCTACTCGTTTGACATCAAATAAGTCCAGCAATCTGCGGTGATGTGTGCAATAATGCAGTGCAATCCCTTGTAAACACTGGACTTTGGGGGATGCCTATCTGTATCCCAAAGGAAACGAGACCTGAGAAACATGGTATGCAGAAAGAGTTGTGGGGCATCATCTTCTCATTGATAATTATACAAAAAAGCAGTTAAAACAGTCCTACAAAACAAAACTGCATCAATTGATTATACTTGACCCCTTGGTGGTAGAAAGCAAGACCGTCTATTCAGGAAGTGATCACATAGCCATCTTCACCAGTAAAGCAAGGTTATGTTTAAGAGTCTACTTTTTTTTTTCTCTTTTTAAAAATCACTTTGTTTCCTAAATAAATCTATTGTAAAAACTTAAAAACTCAACTTATCTCACACTTATTAAGCATAACTTTAGGATTTTACTCTGTACCATTGAACCCTGCCCATTCTGGTGTTCATATCGTCTATTACTGTGAAAACCTTGTACCTGTCTGTTTAAAGGCTTCATGTTATCAGATCTAAGATGGCATATGATATATGAGGTATATGATCAAAAGAAGCACGATCTTTTGATCATATACCTTGCTGAAGTCTGCACTTGTTAAGCCACTTTTTGCTGATTTCACAACAATTTTGAGATACATTGTTATGGATATTGCACACCAGACTGTCCTGCAGTCCTCCTTTTTTCCCCACTAAACTTCCTGACTAAGAGGTTCAAAGAATTTATGGTGGCTTAAGGCTTCTGCTTGACCTCTACTGTAAATAGTTCTCTGGGCTATTTCTGATTCCATTTTAAGGTGTTCAGTATCTAAGTACAGTTACAGTATATCTAATCAGCCTTTTATAGAATGTGGGAAGGGTATAAGCAACTCTTAGAGGTGGTGCAAAGACATCAACATTTGAAAGGAAAATCCTGTTTAAAGGTTCTATCTGTAATATTAGAATCAAATAAAAACTTGAATTACCACATTGTATGGTAAGATATACTGTAGTATAATGATGATTGTCTGAAAGCTTCCCCTCTCTCTGTTTTGATTGTGCCTCAGTGGCGCTGTTTCCCTCTAGTTTCTGCTATTTGTTTTGCTTTGACGGCCCGTCAAACAGATCCTCCACTCAGCCTGCACAAGCCATGCTTGTTTTGGTTTGTTAGTGTATTTCACCTCACTGATGCTAGAAGTCAGTCATGTCTTAATATCGTACAGATAGCATATCGTAGTACTGAAACTGCCCTTCTCTGGGTTACAAATGACCTGTTTAATACAGGTTCTGTTTACATGTATGTTTGTAATGCTTGACCCTTAGCACAGCCTTTAAGATAATTAATCATCTTATATAGGGTGACCAGACGTCCTCTTTTTCCCGGACATGTCCTCTTTTTGAGACCAAAAAAATGTGTCCGGGGGGAATTTCAAAATCGTCCGGGATTTTGTACCTCTAGAGCCTCAAACGTGTTTATAGCGAGTTTGCATCGCGTTTCTGTCGTTCACAGACTAGTCCCGCCCCACTACAGTTCGCTTTGCATTGAGTGGACTTCCTTGTTTACCACAGCAAAACACATGTCTATCAGGCATCCGTTCAACCAATCGCACCCCCCCTCCCCCTCTCTCT
>OMKK01002438.1:41889-52124 GCA_900302305.1 Polymixia japonica | reverse complement strand
CACACACACACACACACACACACACACACACACACACACACCCACACACACACACACACGCACACACACACACACACACACACACACACACACACACACAAACACAGCACAAACAAAGCACAAACTATAAGCACACCTTGAACCTAGACCATGGAGCAAAAGTGTTCAAAAGGTTCAGAGATAGCTGACTTTTACAGTATTTTTTTCTGCTCTTGTAAATAAGTAAAAATTAGATAACAAATTCATTGTCTACAGTGGACTGTGTCAGGTGTAATTGATCCAGTGAAGCTGAAAACACTCCCTTAACGGCTCTCTGAACTAACTGGCCCATTGTGATTTCATTTCTCTGGCGAAAGGCATGCTCTAGCGACTTTTGACCTATTAAAAACTGTAATCTTGTTTTTGTTTTTGTTGAAGAACAGTTGGACTTTCATCTAAAATGTAATGCAGTTGAGAGAAAAAAAAAATCCCAAAGTGATATGCCCTGAAGGAATGAGGCAGAATAAAGATAAAAGAATAAATAACTATATTTACATGAGAGACGGCATGTATCCGAGACGGCAGCAGTAGGGAACATACAATATTTAAAAGGTTTGAGTAAGACAGTCCTTCCTACACAAACTTAGTTTATCTGCAAGTATTGTTTCAAGGGCATATCAAGGTAAACAATGTCACAGAAGTAGTGCTTTTTGAAGTTGGAAAAACACGCCACCTGCTGAGACTCAACATGAGCTTTCCTTTGGAGTTCTTAAACAAATACAACCCTATTTAGTGCAGACTTCATTAAACAATGTCAATCTAATGCTGTTAGAATCATACTGTCTTTGTTATTTGTTTCTGGTGTTGATGTGATTGGAAATACATATACTGACTTTGAAGCATGGTATTATTAAATAACAAAGAACATTGTATTTCACCCTCCTGTGAGTCACATCGCAATCAAACTACTTGCTTCTGTTTACACTATTGACAATTAATTGTTTATCTATTTTTATAATAAATAAGAAATATTACAAACTATCAAACATCAATTTCAGAATCAGAATCAGTTTAATCAGCCAGTACTCATACTTGAACTTTGACTCAGTGATTAGGTGTACATAGTACACAGTAAATGAAATTAAAACACAAAACACAATATATACAGTATATATACAGTATATGTATATATACTGTATATATATGGCTGCAATAAATACAGATTTAGTTGACATACTTTATACAGATATTGAAAAAAAGACTAGAAAGAAACAATTGCACTACACATCTTATAATGAATAAACAACAGAATATAGCTTAAAATATATAAAATATATAATATATAAAAAAAAATATATTTGGGCAATATTTCAGTGGTAACATCTTATACTTATCCTATACTTATCTACGATTGCCATTAATTATTACAAGTTGATATTAAACCCAGTATCATAACCTACCTCGGTTCACTTAAAGAAATATACCCCATAAAAAAAAAAGTCCTTCTGAGACTACCTTTTCACTTCAGGCAATAAACAGCGACCTGTGGTCATGTTACTTTTGCTGTATGATTTCCACAGATAAAACAGGGGCACTTTAAAATTGATCATTGTTTTAATCTTAGGAAGATTCAGAGCCCTTGAGCTAATTACAGAATGGAAAGGCAGGAGGGGACAACCCGAGCTCTCGAACCTGATTAAAATGAAAGTCTATAAACACAACAGAATAAGAAATTCCCCACTTTCTACATGCTTTCTAGGTCAGAAAATATTCTTGTTGATTTTTTCTTGGGACATGATACACTTTGACCATTACTCAGTGTTGGTACAAAATGGAATTGAATAGATGTTGAATGTTGGTTTGTGGCTAGGCCATGGAACTGGGAATAGACTTGTCTCCCAGTGACAGGATCACTGCATCCTCCTCTGTATGCATACTTAATCAAATAAGCTGTTCTTACTTTATTAACTTGGACAAGCTTGCTTCAGATAAGCCTGTCGTTTTAAGCCACTTCAGAGTGGAATCAGCCCCTGGAGGTGATGAGAGCTGACTCTGGGAGCCAGAGATGTAAGCTTAGGACGCTGTGTTATTGTCTGGGGCTTGGCCTAAGACTCAAGAGAGAATCACTTCCTCTAATGGAAAACTATTGTCTGCCGCTGTGGACATTCAACTGAGTGGCCTATCTGGACTTATGCACAAGAAGAATGAATCTCTCTTTCCAAAGGAAAGCTATTTTGGAATTGTAATATCCTTTGAAGTCGATTCTTATTAAAGAGTACATCTGGGATGGGGTGTATTCCTGTGTATGTCCGGGTGTGTATTCTAGCTTGATGGTAATCCATGCGAGAAACCCAAAAACAACGTGACAGAAGAAAAAATAGATACATTTTCTAGTACACCCATTTTTACTCTCAAATGTAGGGGTCAATATGTAAACCTGTCTTGGCAAACAATAAGGCACTTTGATAATTATTATTTTATTTAAGTGGCTTGAATATAGGCTAATGAACAAAACCAAATGTAACATAAAGACTAGAACTATAATGTAATGCCTTGGGCATATTGCATTATTCATTTACTCCTCATCACTAGTACCACAGTTAACGTCTAATGTAAGGGTAGATCCTTTTATCAATCTGAATCAAAGACACAGAGCAGGTTCACAGTCAGTTCATCACACTCCTGAATGTATGTAAAATGTATACACAGTCTGTGAATCTGAAAGAAATGTTCCCTGAGTCCTGGAGGATGAGTAACTTTTGCCTGAACGGTTTCCTCTCTCTGGAGACTGAGGAGGTATGATACACACACTATTTTTGACATTTGCGATTCTCAACAGGTCACTCCGTCTAATTCCCTACAGAATTCACCCCGGTTCAGACTGTGAAAATTCAATGTCCACCATTTAGTCATGGAGAGATCAATTCTTGAGTTTTCTTTGCCTTTTACAATTGCTGTTGTGCATTTACTGTTTCCACTTTTCAGGGTGAAGTTTGACCTTCTGTGCTCTTGAATTTTGGAGAGAAATTCATTTTAAAAATCACACAAGAAGTCTATCAAAGAAGTCTAAAGGAGGAAGAAGGAGAACAACATAAATAAAATTAAAAGCAAACAAAAATGTTATAATCCTTTGGAAGAATATTCTTTTAGCACATTTTACTGATGCGGTTGGTATATTTCTTTGTCAGAGTACAAATCAGTCATTAACATTCTCTGCTTCATACAAGCACAGGGCATCATTTTCAAATGCAATGACTGCAGCAGGAGAAACTCCTTTGTGGCTGGGATGGCTCAGGTCCCTGTCTCACCAGGGCCCTCTTAAAGACTAATTGCACCGGCACAAAGGGTGGCACAGACTCCGCCAGGCATGGGAAGCCCCGAGGGATGGTGGAAGGGTATAACAGGAAATCTAAGGGGTGTGCTCTGGCGACTTCCAACCAGGAATCCTGAAGGACTTCCCGAGCCCTTGAAAAGATTTTTCAGTGCTAAACAACCATCAAGAAAACATGAGCATGCCTCAACAGCATATACATTTTTGATATTTAATGATTATGTTGTATTCTTTTGTATCATATTTAATATTTGTATCTACTATCTAGATGACATTATTGTATGCAGTAGTTTTGTATTCAAAAACAAACATATCTGAAATATTATGCAAGCAACGTACCTTTACCAGTCATAAGATAATCAGAAGGATGATTGTCTGGATGTCCTGGATGTCACTTAAAATAGAATAAAAACAATAGTATGACTACACACATCCACAACATAAAGCAATATTGTCACTAAGAATATGCCAACAAAGCAATGATACATGATATTTTATGGTTAAATTATCTTAACATAGATTATTTTATTACTGCTATTTATCATACTTTTTTTTTCTTCTTTTTTTACAATTTTAAAGATATCTAATTATTCCCAGCTTTGTGGCTAGATTACGGAAAGACTTAAAATAGACAGGAAAACATTGCATTTTAGTTTTAGAGAGGGTTTATGTCAAACTACGTTAGGGGTGAGGTTAAATTGGGTCAGTTTGATTACCTTGTGGGACGGAGGTCTTTTTTAACAGCTACTGCCATCCTCTCTCTGCGGAGGTCAGCTGGGGGTCATTTAGAGTCTCTTTAATGGACGGGGCAAAGGCAGGTTCTTTAAATGACTGGGAGAGGGTCACATGACCGGAGGAGAGCAGAAAGAGCAAAACAACAAGAGAAAGAAATCCCCCATACTGTACATATCTTATAGAGGCTCAAAGAGGCTTACATGCGATGCTCTGACCAGTCCTAAGAGTTTCTGGTGGAGTAATTCCATAAGTTGACAAATTGACATGTAATGTGCATTTACTGATGAAATTTAAATGATCACTATTTTCTTGACATCATATTGTATGGCCAAACAAAATAGATAGCTTTTCAAGAATGATGCTTTTGTTATTGTTAAATCCTTATAAATAATAAGAAATAAATATAACTCCTCACTGAGAGAAATTCCTACAAAATGTATCAGGTGACTTTCAAATACAATTTACCATCTGTATATGATTACAAAGGTCAAATACAAGGTCACAAAGGGCAATTCTGTTGTTTGTATTATTTTCAAGTATTATTAAAATGCCATCCTGTTACCACTTTTGGCATTTGGCAAAACATTCTAGATCTTGTTTAATGCTGTTTTGCATCACTCAGGCTGCACAATGGGGGCTATCTGTTAGCTAAATATCCCAAACTTATTATCAAGCTTTATTGTATAGTTTTGTTAGTTTAGATTATATTGTCTTTTGTTATAAATACATAATTATTCTCTTGAACACGTGTTTCTGTGAACAAAAATGTTTATTCAGCATCAACCAAGAAGAGAATATTAAAGGGCTTACATAAGCTTAAAATTAATATAGTTGAACAAAACCTATACATTGGAACCCTTACCAATTCTCCAGTTTATCATTTAGTATCTGAAAACTGATTATTAGACCTAAAAACCAGAAGTATCTTGATTTTTTAAATTCAAATAATATCAAAACTTACTTAAAACTTACTTGTTTAGTGCCTCTAAAAAAAGAAAATTACAAAAATCAAAAAGCTCCTAGACGGTTTTGTAGCTGTGGTTATTTGGTTTACAGAAAATATGACCCACTATTTAAGATTAATTAATGGGGATGTATTAGGAAAGTAATCATAAACACAACTACATAGGCTTTAAGAATAAAACAGCTGACAATATACACATTTCCACACCATGCTTTTATAAGCCCTTTAACACTAAAGAACTATTATATTACAAAAGGAGAAAACAGCAATACAATATGTATACAGTATGACTTTTCTCTTTTCGCTTGGTAAAGGTATAATTTACAAGGGACACAATTCACCAATTACCCCTCAGAAAAAAAATATCTACATTACCGCACTTTCCTAGAACTAAACTACTACATTTTAATGTGATCAACCACACAATTCAAGGTTCAAAGTAGGGTGATATATTAAGTTGCACTGATAGCTGTGTCGAAACATTGTATCAACATCCCATAGTGATTTAGAAATCATTACTAAGTAAAATAGGTTGATACAATGTAATTCTTTACAATCACATAGCTGAGAGAGAAACTTAATGTACTACGGAGTGTTTCCTAATCTCAATTTCGAGTAGATTTCTTAGAGAAGGAAAGGATAGATTACCTAAATTGTGTTAAAAATTTTGTAGTTTTGTAATCCAGGGCTGCCAATTTCAAAAAGCTTTACTTTTTCAATGTCTTTAACTATCACCAGTTCCTCTGTGATTATTAGGCGGTCTAGTTTCGCTTCAATTCTAAAAAGGTGGGAGCGTCCATAAAAAATCCATTACTTGAGTTGAAACAGCCATGAGGACTCAGGTGCAGGTTGTATAAACAGTTCAATATCTGGAGTATGGCTGATCTCTGTACACTCCCTTGGTTGTTCGTGCTGATGGTGCCTTGCTGCGATTATTTGCCCACTCTTCCTGACCTGATTAAGAGGAACATCAAAGAAAGATGGGGAGTGATTAAAGATGAGTTAATTTGTACTTAATTTAAAAAGTTAAAGTTAATGTTAAAGTACTTTCATTATGCATTCATAGCCATCCGTTTACATAAATCTGCCCCTTTGTATATATTAAAATGACAACCTCCTCTGTTAAAGAAATGCACAAAATCACAAAATTCTGAATGCTTTGAATGACTGGTATTGGTGTGGCTTATCTTACAACAAAAGTACTGTTCCAAACCTGGAATGCAAACAGAGACTCAAATAGAGACTCAGACCAAGAAACCTGCCTTTCACCTGGAAAGATGCATCTTGGATAATTGAATCAGAGGATCAAATAGCTACTTGAAAAGGACCTTTTTAGTGGTTCGAAGCATAAAGGTCACAATTACCATTAGCCCAAATCAGCCCTCGTTCAACCCCCGGTACTGTCAATGTGAAAGTGCCAGTATCGATGGCACCCTTTGTCTGAGCTTCAGCCAGCAGAGGCTCTTCCCTAGAGCCAAGGCTCACAAAGGGTTGTTTTTCAGGTGACAGGCTCTCTGTTGTCAACCCATAGCCAATACTCCTTAATTAAACCTGTCACCCTTTTACTGACAGTCACTTTAAAGAAATGGACCAAGGTAACCTTGTGTTTTGAGAACAAGGATGCACATCAACCCTGTTTATCTGGATGTTTCCTTTGAACTGTCAAGCACCTTTTCTCTGTGACCTATGCAGCAATTATGCGCTGTGTTGTGTTCCATTGTATGTGCAGGCACATAGCACTTAGTAGGCTTAATGTGCTTGGCTGTTTCACTTGTGTGGTCAGTAACATTGAGGAAGTGACTTCCAACAAGTATTGCTTATATAACTTTTCATTTACTTTCAAAAACACATCAAATGACTTGTAATTGAGTTATGTCCGGCATCAATAAACTTAACATTGCAAAGGACATGGTCAGTAATTTTGTTCTAATTTCCTCATATAAGTAGTAATGTGTACATTTCATGAGGACAAGATTGAGAGTGAAAGATTGAAAGTGTCATCACAGAGTGACATTAACTGCAATTATACTACCCAATTGTACAATGTAATGTACTAAGTTGCTAAGTTGTTCCTGAAAGTAATACTGTTAAATAACTCATAGTTGCCCCAAATACTAGCATTCAGTAGCCTAGTCTGCAACCTGCACACTTGAATTCAATCTTTTAAACTATCTTAGCTCAGCAAGCACAAATGTACAAACAAATCCACCACACATTTAGGCAATTCCTAAGTTTCACTATATTTAAACAATATTTTTTGTGTCCAAGTGAGTGCCATACGTTTGTTCTGTGCATTTAACATCTATAGATTGTTTTCCCGGCTCGCCATGACATTGCTTGCACCGACACGGGTGTGGGGGCACAGTAGTGGGTGTGTCAATAAAAACTAGGTGGCACAGTGCCAGTTTGTTGTCAAAGAATACGCCTGCGTCTCCGCCTGCTCAGGCCACGTCTTCAGGTGTTATGTGGTAGTTTCGGAACTTCAAGGCGGACCGCACATGACCATAGATGTGCCAAATATTTTTTTTAAGTAAATAAATCAATCAATCAAATCAATAGAGGCCAGGGAGAAGCTTTGCAATGGGATCATGCTACAAGTCAAACATCAGGCACAGACTGTAATGCATAGCATATCATATTACCAAGGAATAATCTGCAACTGGACAGAGCTCTAGCTCCACTATCATTCTGGTGCATTATGGGGGCTGTGCAGCAGAGGAGACCTTTGTCTGCTTTATAGAAACACCATCTTGTCAGAACACTGAGATACAGTATAATATGTAATGAAACAATCCGTCAAATACGTTTCAAAATATGATGTGGCGTTGACTTTGCATGTGCTTTGAAGTGACTGTAACTATTCACATATCTTATAATGCTACAAATACACCATCTAAACAGAAAAACAGCTATTAGAATGGCCTTATCCCTATAAGCATTTTATCATGCTAAGAGTCAAGCTATGACATGATATTACACCGGGCAGGTACTCCTACTACGGTCCTGACTAGACTGTATGACTACGTTAATGTAGGTGGCAACTCAGATGTAGAAACTAGGAATCTGATATTGCTCTAATTGGAGCAACCTCTTTTTGAGTGAATCAATTTTGGGTCAGATTGTTGATCTGCTTCAGTCATTCTACTGGCTGAACAGAGCGGACACCAAACAGCCACTATTTTCTATTTGAACAATTTATCACCTAGGGCTCTAGTTTCCGGACAGTATTCAGGTGCATAGACACTTTTGTTGGGCACAAGTGGATTTCTCTTGCAACTGCACCTGTTTGGTAATTTCCCGGCTCGCCATGACATTGCTTGCACCGACACGGGTGTGGGGGCACAGTAGTGGGTGTGTCAATAAAAACTAGGTGGCACAGTGCCAGTTTGTTGTCAAAGAATACACCTGCGTCTCCGCCTGCTCAGGCCACGTC
This sequence comes from Polymixia japonica, assembly GCA_900302305.1. Classification (NCBI taxonomy): domain Eukaryota; kingdom Metazoa; phylum Chordata; class Actinopteri; order Polymixiiformes; family Polymixiidae; genus Polymixia; species Polymixia japonica. Next base: position 43,682 of record OMKK01002438.1, on the reverse strand, counting down.
TTAGCGCAAAATCAGGTGTTATGTGGTAGTTTCGGAACTTCAAGGCGGACCGCACATGACCATAGATGTGCCCAAAATCACACACACACACACACCTTCTGTGTAGGTTATTATTTCACTTTGATGTGAACCAATAACTACTGTAACTTAATGTCACATTTTCAGTCACGTAAAAAAACAAAATACCTGCACATGGTTATTGTGTGAATCATTGTCTTCCAACATAAACCAGTCAATGTGTGTCATTACACATGGAAACAACATTTCAATATCTCAACGTCATTCACATAAGAGGGTAACTGAATAGGCCTACAATCATGATCACAACTATTTAAGGTTCCCTAATGTGCTCACAGAACGCACAGGAAAGACAGAGAAAGACAATTGTCATCATTCTCGCAATTGAATTGTTTTCCATTTTCATGGAAGGAGGCAGACGTAGTCTTCTCACCAATTTCAGTTTCACAAAAAATTGAAAAAAAGCTGATGCAATCATAATGTTTTCAAGTATATCCATATTTCTATTGTGTTCTGGTGGTAATGCTGTGATTGTTGTCCTTGAATCCAGCGCATTTGGATCAGATGCGCTGGTCTGAAGTGTGTATATTCATCTCTATATAAATATCGCGGCTGATGACGGGGACATTGTTTTCAGCAACTTTTAGCCAGTTAAACTGACTGTCAGGCCTCAGTCTATCACTAAAGCAACAGCATGTTTGTCTTTGTGTACTGTATGTGTGTGCATGTTTGACTGTGCACAGCGTTGCCCTGTTGGAGCTGTAGTACGTTGCTGTAGACGTGTGTGCGGTAGCCTAATACGTGTACTGCGTTGCCATGTATGAGAGCTGGCGTCATTTAAACATCCCCCCATCCCCGGAGTTTTCCTCCGAGCCTCTGAAAGCCAGAGTTTTTAATTCAAATAGATACGTTAAAAGGCAGCCTGTCAAATAATCATATTTGTGTGTTGTCTCGTATCCTGAGGGCACCTTGTGCACCATCTGCGCCTGCACCTTGATCGGGAAACTAGGGCCCCTAGACTTAAACTTCATGATTTGAGTCGAATGTGATTTGATAAATCATAGATCAAATCTTTCTAGCAATCCTTGCTAGACTTCATTGTGAAGTAAAAGTTGAAAAAAAATAATTGAAAATGATACCTTTCAGTGATGGCCTACTTTACTGTAGTAGAAGCCTGCAATACTGTAATACAGTGTATGTTTTCTATCTTTTTGAAGGGAGCTACAGTCTACACAACCATATTACACAGCTGCATCTTCATTACAACATTCCACATAATCATTAAGGGAAAAAAAACTTCAAGGCAACTCACCATAGGAATCATATGATTCCCCACTGTGGCCATATTCATAGTAGTCTTCTGAGCTGTGAAGAGTGACAACAGTTAGTCGGCAGCCACAATCTTTTGGTAAACATGCAGTAAGAGAAAAACGAAATACTCTGCACCACACAAGTGTCTTCATCAGCAGATACTAAATAGAATAGAAATTAAAGACATCAACATTTATCTCTATATAATCACAAACTCTACATGGCATGACTAAGGAAAACGTAAAGGTTTCTTTCGCAGCTGTACCCTCTTTGACATGAAAGTAGAAAGCAAACATAAGACAGGTTACAATCGCTCAAAAGTTGTCTGCATCTGCGGCTTCATGAGGCAATTTCCCTCACTATATTTCCTCAGAAACGTACAGTTCCATATCATCGCGTAAGGAGATCCATGAGATATGGCACCTTTAATGAAAAATAAAAAGGGGGGCCACGTTGCATTGTGG
>OMKK01002438.1:12328-25455 GCA_900302305.1 Polymixia japonica | reverse complement strand
GAATGAAATATATTATATTTTATGTGAATAGAGGTTATGATACTGTTGGTACAGCAATTATGCTATAGGAAGACAACCTTTTTTTTCTTTTCCATAGGACAGAGTGGAGCCCAGGATTGTACATGACTGCAAAAAGGCAGCAGAATGGGTTTAAAAAACCAGTGGAGTTGCCTGATGCACTGAAGATGGGGGAAGAGGAGCTGGCAGAGGCTGCACAGCTGTATGGAAAGCTCTGGGTTGAGGAAACAAATGAGGGCCTAGACGAACATGAGAGGGAATCAATCTTGGAGCCATTCAAGTTTGTATTTTACAACATTGAAGACATGTGGAAGTTTTGTGAAGAAATTACAGATAGCCAAGGGTATGTGTGTACTGTGAATGCCGAATGGACAACTAATGACTTTGAATACAAGTAGTATTGAAAATAAAAATACACAAGGGAAGCTAAAATGAAAAAAAAAATCAAAAGTTAAGCAATATACATAAACTTAAGCAGTACAGTCTGAAAGTTAGATGATAATGTAAAAGTAGCAGCAAAGTAATAATAATATACGTAGGAGTTAGGTAGGAGTGAGGTGGAAGCATCTACTGTAATAGCACACAACAGAATCCTGTATATACAATAACATGATAAATATTATACATAATACGATGTTGAGGCGTGTGAACTCTCTATGTTTTAACTAACTATTCCTGCCCTCCATGTGTGCCAACATTGCTTGCATAGTTCAAATATTTGTTGGCCTATATCTCTTCTAAAGATCTTCAGGTTTACAGTACAAGTAGACACATAACATGTCATATCAAATACTTGTTGTTTTTCATATTAAATTCAGCTAATTGCAGTAAAATGCCATAGTATAAAGGGAAATTATGAATGAGAAGTGTATGTTTTTTGAGAAAGATGGGAAGAGAGCCTTAAGCTCCAATTGTTCAATCAACACGCTCTATGTTTTTCTATGAATTGATGACGCTAGGCTATATGGACAGAGTTTATGTCCTATTTTGACAGAATAAATCAATAGTGCGTGTAAATAAGATACTGTTACTAGTAGAATTATTGAACCGATATATGTTGCTACACTGGCATAGATACCCATGTTACGTGCTATGTAGACAGAATAGGCAAAATCAATATACAAGTATATGCTACATTTAAGGAAATAATCTACGCAATTTTATTTTGTATTTTGTGCATGCATTTCCTGTCGAATTGCTTCCACCGGAAGTGTCTACATGACTTTATTTCGCATTTTTGCGTACATTTCCTGTCCTGACAGTGGAGCTGACTCGCTGACTTTGGCACAGCCTGCCCCACAGAGGAGCCCTGCAGGCAGACTGTCTTGACTTTTTCAGTGCTTTATTTCATCCTTAAAGAAGCTGAACAGGATCTTGGCGAAGGTGAGTTTGTTGACTCCACACACACTGACTGCAACAAGCACGATACGGGGACCCACCACTGCTCCACAGCACCATCTTAACCACTAGAGGCTGAAATTATACAATAATCCTTTTTTAAGCTTTTTTAATGAAGCTGTAAAGTGTGTGTGACATCACACATGTTGGGAAGGGCAATATCTTCTCTCTCATTTAAATCTAAAGGGGACAGTGGTGAATATTTACTGCTTTTTTCATAGGAAAAATATAGTTGAGCATTTAAATAATTCAGTTCCCCTTTAAGAGCAGGACCTCTCTTCCAACAACAGCCCTGGTCAAAGTCAAAGCAAAGTGGAACATGTGACCCCTACCCTACATACTGAGTAGTGGCATCTATTGAAAGTAAGCACATGCTAGAATTTGTAGTATACAGTACATGACTTTCTGTTGTGGGGCCTGTGGGACTTTTGTCTTATCACACTCAAATTAGGTATTGTAAATGCTAATTACAGTGCAATTCAAACACAGCCAATTATATTCTGACTCGCAGCAATACAAACACCCCTTCTCTGTGACCTTGTTTATCTCCAAATCTGATGAAAAGATGTGTGTTTGCTTTTATAAACACAAAGAACAAACAACATGATGCTTTACATTTTCTGTTTAAAGCGCGGCGTTGACGCAGGGAGTGTCAAAGTCTTGTAATGGCCATGAGTATTGTTTGTATTCTTATGAGATCTCTGGGGAGTTGGAATTAGCATTGGTTCAGTAGGACAGGGGAGAAGCAGGCATACAATGCACATCATTTAAATTTAAATGCTTTTTAGGCAAATTGCACTTCCTTGTGCATATTTTATCACAGCACACTATTGTAGACTATAAACTGTAAAAATGTTTTCATATGGAATTGACAATAAAAAGCATGCACTTGGCCAGACTGACCTAAATGAATTTAGATCATAGTGGTAGTTTAGCTTAATTTTAGCCATCCCAATGTGGAACAAAAATTCCATTCACAGTATTAACTCTGGAATGTTCTAATGAAAAAAAACAAAAAACAGAAGGACATTGTACTGACATAATGCTACCTTGCCAATAACTCCACAGTTAGCACACACACACAGACACATACACAGTCACACACGCGCAGACACAGACACGCACAGGTGCACACATTCGCAGTCGTGCACGCACAGACACATACACGCACATCAGCACACACACACTCATTCCTTGGAAGCAAGTTACCTGGGAGGCCCTGGAACAGGTGTCCCTCTTCCGCGCGCGGCTGACTTGCCCCTCACCGACGGCACCTTGGCATCCTCCGAGCCACCGTTCAGATATGTGAGCTCCTGCAGCTGGGCCTGTCTGATCTCATCATTGTAATCCTGCAGACAGAGGCAGCATGCACACACACACACACACGCACACGCACAAGGCACACACTCGTTTTCAATTACACTGTATTAAATTACGTCCTTTATCTTGAGGGTTACAGCCCCGGGAATATCTAATTAATGTACTTTACAGTACTGCCGTGACCGCTCTTCCTGAGGCAGCAAAACATCTCCGATCCCCCGCTGATAAATCCTGGGACCCCGTTTGGCTTCATCATCACACACGGTTGTTTTTCATCGACGAATTAAAACATGCAATTAATATGGAAATAGGTCTTTAATCAAAACACAGTGGATATGATTGTCATGTGTCCAGCTCTGTATCAATACATATGTCTTGTGTGTGTGTGCTAGTGATAATTAACGATTGCATATAAACCATCATACTGTAGCTCAGAGCACGGGGGAGTTCATGCATAATGAATGGACTAAGAGTAAATAAGCTAACATGAGCGACGCCAGCGCCAGGGTGGTTCGGCCCATCCAGAGCGAGAGCCTAGTGTTCCTTCATTTTTTTTTATGGCCCTGCCTTCCCACTTTTAGAAAAAAGTGCCCTGAATAAGACAGCCTGCCGGAGTCTCCGTCAGCAGAGACAGAATTACGGTGCGAGGCACAGAAAGAGAGAGAGAGAGAGAGAGAGACAGACAGCAAGAGAGAGAGAGAGCGACTGAAACAGCAGCTCGTCTCTAAGCTGTTCACCACCGTCATTCACTCAGTTCACTTGGTGACACGGTGAAAATGACTGGAGGAGGCCAAAGAGTATTCCTGTATTCCGTGTAAAAGCAGAAGCAGAGTGTGCGTGGAGACAAAAAGGGAACATACTGGTATGAGAAACTTCTTGATCTCCTCCAGAGCGTGACCCATCCTGGCGTAGGCCTCGGCGGGCGGAGCGAACACCTCGATGAGGACGTGGAGGTCTTCGTTCAGGTGGTGGTATTTGGCCTCCCCGCTCTTCCGTAGTTCTTCTTCCTGTCGGATACAAAAGCGGGCTTTGTATCAGACGTCCTCTATCTCAGGAATAAGTTCGTTGTCAAGTCAGGAAACTTTCTTATGGATTTTTTTATTTTTTATACTGCTGAAAGGATTTATTTCAGGGACTTTATCTACAACCGGTGCATAATGAGCTAGGATACTCGAGCACTGAATGGAACTGGATAGTAACACTAAGACACCGGGAAAAAAAAAATCATCTGGCTCTCATAAACTCTTTAAATTTCCAGGGAGAGACAATCCTTGCACTCCTTTCAAACTGCTGCCGATGTCACATTTAAATGATCACTTTGGTCTTCTCACAGCTGCCTGTCCTCATAACAAATCTACAGATGTAACCAGTTGAAAACAACACATGGTTGTGTCTGTGCTCTCATATAACCCATCATAATGTCTCATCTGCCGTATTGCATTTTATCTCATATGCCACGGAGAGTTTCATCACCGCAAATTCAGCCGGTCTGGGAGGAATATTGATCTACACTTGATAGCACAATATTAGCCTATCTAATGCTAAAATATGATCAAGATGCATTTGTATTATTTCAACACCCTGGTGTTTGAAATCTGTTATGATAGGTCTCTTGAAATGATCCGTAATGCAGACAAAGACAATAATTGGGCCAAACAGCCATCCGTATTTCATAACATTACTGTATATTTTTTGAACTGAAATTGAATTGAGTCGTGACGATTGAAAACGTTTTCCAAATCGCAACTGGTCACCCGCTCGGGTGTTGGCCGTAACTAGTTTTAAGGAAAACACTCAGACAGCAATGATATGTAAACAACGGTGGTGATCTTCACCAGCGAGAGGCTTCACGGGCCATTCAGGCTCGACAGAAACAGGCCAGCATAATGCTATTGATGGGGAGAAATAGGACAGCCAAAACCCCAAATGTCTGCCACCACATTATACAAAGGCAACAACAGGTTTAGCGCCCCAGTTTCTCATTTTCAGCAGAAACCCAGTCTTCTCCAGGGCATTCCAATGGCGGCAAGTTACTTCCCCTTCTCCCTCTCCAGCACCATGCGAGGTAGTGTCTCTGATGTCACCTAATTATAAATAACCTTCTTTTAAGAGTGCCTGTGGTATGTTAATGATATGGTAATTTCCCCCATAAATCTGCGCTTTACGAGGAGAGGGCTCCTTTGTGCATAGCACCACTATTGATGGAGCTGCCGGTGTCAGGCAGGGTTTGTAAGCAGGGTGTTAGGAAATAGAAGTCTGCTTGTGAATTTCTCTCTCTCTCTCTCTCTCTCTCTCTCTCTCTCGTTCTCTCTCACCCATTACATATTCCTATATATCCATTTTGAAAAAAACATTACACCCGGTGTTTTTAATATCGCCACCTGAATCGCTAAAAGATAGATGATTCAGTCTTGCGTCATCATTTTTCAACCAAGGACTTCAGTTACCTGCAATTCCTTAAAAAGGACCATACATTTTTTTTAAATGTTTTGCTATCAATCATTTTGTAAGAGCAGGTGTCACATATTTCAAATGGTGGGTATCTCATTATGGAATAAAACTCTCTCTCTCTGTGCGTGCGTGTGTGTGTGTGCGTGCGTGTGTGTGTGCGCGCGCGCATGTGTATACATCGCTTGCGTGTGTATATATGCGTTACTATACCAGTTTTTTACATAGGGCCTCTCTCCCAGCACAGATAAGAGGCATCAATGATCCAGAGCCATCTTACAGCAGCTAATCAGCCCATGGCACGAGATTACAGCTGTCCCTTTCTCCTATCTATTGGCAGTATCTTCCTAGTGTTTATTTTCTGTCTGTAAATCTGCTTATGAAAAGCCGTTCACCCTGGGAAAAGGGGGCACAAAGCTTTGGACAGAGTAGCCTCCACAGACAGAGCTTAGTGGTAAAGAATAATGTGCATCTCTGAGCATTCACTTTCAAATCAAACGTTTAAGGACAGACACCGGGCATCGTGGGCCGAATTCTATTATCTCTTTTGTAATATTTGTAATACACGTGTTTGTTATGTGACATAGGGGAGCATCGCGACGATCTTCACTCCCGTCTATTTCTGATGACTATGTTTCCATCTCATCAAATGTTTTTTTCTGTGCAATGGCTTGTTGTTTAATCCCATGTAAGGGCTACAAAACCGAGGCAAAGAAAATCTGTTTGCTTTGTCTAACATGCAAATTAAAAGAGTGTACAACTCCCAAGAATCGATATGGATGAATTCATGATGGCACTAACAGGAAAAAATAAGAACCATGGATGCCATTATATCACTTTGCCTTGACAGCATCACGACAAGGGTGTCATACCCAGATTCTAGGGAGAGACAGCGACTGAGAGACGGATTCAGATAGCTTTGCCCCATTCTACGCTCGCCTTCTTGTCAACAGAAAACAAAGGGCTCCCCGCAGCAAATATTTGAGGAATTATCTGAGCACCATGCTCTAACATGCACGCGATGTATTGACTTGAAACACTACAATTTCATTGTCCAGCGCATCCATCGTTCGTCCTTCCTGAATGGCAAGATTAAATTTACATGTCCAGATTGTCTTTAGCGAGGAATACATTGTGCATTATAATCCTTTAGCCTCAGTCACTATACCCACCGAGAAGTATTGTATTTTACAAGTATAAATAGAAACGTATCCTTAAATACCACAGTGCCACACTGGTGGTTACATATAGACAAGATAATGTTGTTTTTTTCGCTCATTGTCAAAGGGACTCTGGGTACAAGTAGACATCTCTCTCTCTCTCTCTCTCCCCGGTTCAGGATACATGCACAAAGAAACTCCGTTCGAAACTCTGGCCCAGCTCCCCGACCTTCACACAGAATTTCAAGTGCTGAAAAATTCGACATACGGAGGAAAGCTGCGCGGGTCGAAATCACAGTGTTCTAGTGCGAAAAAGAATCCACTTAAGGCAGAGTAATATGTCTGGGTAAGGTATTTTTCCCAAACTAGAGGGGTAACGCTGCACGCCGTGGACCCTGAGAGAAAGCTGTCAGTCATAAATCCTCCAGTGGGTTTGCGGAGACAGGTGAGGGCTGCCTAGGTCAGCACATCTCCACGACAGATCTTTTTTTTCCAGGTACTCAGGAGGAGTCTGCCATCAAAGACTATTGATCATAGTAATCAAAAGGAATGCGCTATATGATAGCAAGAATCATTGCCGCCACAAATCACCCGTGACAAACGCAGGAAGGGAAGAGTTATAGACGAGCCAAGTGAAGTCACGTTGGTCGCTGATATCTAGTTTGACAGTTATTTGTGTCATCGTTTCTACTATGCGCGTAAAACATCACCCTCTGGCACAATCGTCACACAATTTATTTTCTATTTGCGCTTATTATCGTTTGTTGTGTATGAATGAATAACACCAAGGCATCGATGCGCTGATCGGGGGAGGAAGAGGGGAACAGAGTGAAAGAAGGAAAGAAGAACCGGGAAGAAAGAGGGAATGGGCCGGAGCGTTACCTTTTCTTTGTCTCTCATGGATCCCTTTCCAAGAATTGACATCTTTGTGAGAGTGTCCTCCTGTAGTCTCTTTAACGAGTTCCCACGTGGCCCAAGGAGTTTGCCGACAAAGTTAAACTGTAACAGAGAGCAAGTGAAGATCAATGAGAATGTGTCTGTTTGAGATAAAAAGGAAAGACATTTCGAATGTCAATCACGCCACCTGTGCGCTTTTGACGGAAGCCAAACAAAAATTCTTAGCATTTTTCCTGTCCATAACTTGACAGGAGAACAATCAATTGGGAAACCTTGTCAAGCTGTTTCATTCCAACTAAAGTGTTATTTAGGTGGTAAGATGTGGTAAGGTTAACATGTACGTTTTACAAGGGTAATATTAGTTTACTGTATGAAGAAGCACTGATGTCCCTGAAATGCCCAATATGAAAAGAAAAAGAAATATAGCACTAAATAGATACATAGTTGTATTACCTCACAAGGTCATCTCTGTTTACAATTATGACGTGAACGTTATGCATTGAAATTTCAAATAATGTCTTGGAGACATCTATCAAAGCTGTGCATCACCAATTCAGGCTAGACACAATTCCAGCAGCAGCTGGAGACGGTCAGGGAGAGAACGGGCCCCCATCTCCCTTTAACAGTGAGTTACACAGCTGTCTCCTTCAACTATCTGGGTCATCAATTAGCAAGCAGGAGGGGAAAAAAAACACCCATTTTTGTTCTACACCTCACCTATATCTCTCCTGTCTTTTGTTCAAAAAGCAAGTACTTATTAGGAGGCTCTCTCCAATTCCTGGGTGAAGGATTTGAGAGCCAAGCTTTAGCGATTTGCTCTAATGCAGTAACTGACTATTTGGTTTTGTCATGGCCAGTGTACTCAGGTGAACTCCAGTCCAACTGTGCTCTTTGTGTTTTTGCAGTTACACCAAGGCCCTCAAACGTCAGAGTTCATCACATACACTGAAAAAATAATACTTTGGATTAACTTTTTTTTTCTTTATTACAATCTAATTTTTCATTTTGAAAACCTAATTAAATTGCTTTACTCTAAATAAGAATTTTATGTTGCCTCAAATTCAAGTTCTTTTTTTTTATTTGATTGATTTCCTATGCTTTATTAATCCACCAGGGTGAAATTCTCTTTTCTCCCTCTTCAGGTTTAGGTTTAGCCGCTTATACACCCCTGGAGCAGGTAGGTGTTAATGATTTTGCTCAAGGATTCTTCGACAGGTATGACCTTACAGATGATCAAACTCAGGACTTTCTGGTTAGAAGTTGACCTCTAACCAACAAGAGGAAGAAAATATTATTTGGAGTAAAACAAAGTTATTTCATTAGGTTTAGTTAAAGTAAAAAATTACGCTGTAAGAAAGTGGAAAACTAGATTTCATGAGCATATACCTTTTTCACTGGATTAAGTGAAAGTGAAATTTTAATGTGGATGGAGAGACAAAATGGGTATAACTAAATCATGTAGGCTGAATATATTTCAATTGAGAACATTTTACAAATGACCTGTAACACTCATTGTACACAAAATCACATCATGTACAATAAATGACAGTGAATGTGAAATTTCCACTTGATTCAAATTGATTCCTCACATTACTGTAACATTTTCATCAATCTCCGAACATACAAATTGATTAATTAGGTTAAAGCTGCAATCTGGGACTTTTTTCCATTAAATTGTTATTTTATCTATCTTGACTGTGCAGTGAGGTTGCTCAATACCAATTCAATTGTCACTATTACCTAGCTGAAGACACTCTTCATAGACTGCTATTGAAAAATGTGTCCGGGTAGGACAAATGCTGGAAATTATTGGCTATGCACAGGAAATATGCATTTTACTTATTGAAATGTAACTGCATTAAAGCTGGATAAGGCACCCAGGGCTAGCCGTGGTAGCTAGCCCACTAGCTAGCATCTTTCCTATTTAGCTATGACAGATGCAAATAGAGATGGTGAACTGACATCACACAAACGGCACTGGCATCTTTGTTGTAATCCCAACAGCATTTCAATTACTTCTCGTTACCATAAAGGGAGGCAAAATGTAAAAGTCACATATCGCAGCTTTAAACCACAGAAAATAAGGCATTGGACCATTCAATAATGACACTTCAAGTGAATGACAAGGCTGTCTCACTTTTTTCAATGTACAACAAATGAGGGTGGTGGTGTGCCACGGTAAACGAATGATGAAGTAGTTCCGGCCAAGCCTTCTAATTGGTCAAAATAGACATTCTAGCCATGCTCAAATCATGATAAAACACACTGTGGCAAAATGGCTGCCATTCATTCTCTATTTTTAATGTGGCCCAAATGGGTGTGAAAATAATAATTTTTAAGATTGCAATAGGTTTTGAAAATCAAAAAATACAGAGATAAATACAGAATACAGAAATACATCTGCAGAAAAGTTGTTTCAGTGGAATATGGCCACTACATGGCCAAATAATTGGCCAAAAAGGATGCAAAGAAGAAGAAAAGGTGGGCATTCTTGTACCCCACAAGCCAATCATAACAGTGGGCATACCTTAACAGTGGGTGTACCTGTGTTCTACGAACCAATCAAAGCAGTGGGTGTTCCCGTGCTCTAAAGGAATGCCCTGCCCTGCAGCTAGTGCATGACAGCACTGTTAATGGCACTTGATCATGACGTATCACGAAAATAAAACTCAATGTTCTAACGATCTGATTGACTTAAAAAGAAACTGTCTCTGGAAAAAATTCTTGCTCAATACAAAGAACACATCGATCCAAGTGTGATAAAATTATTGGAGGAGAAAAAAATTGTAAAACTGGAATGGAAGTTTATGGAGAATTTTAGCAGATGAAATCGGTCCAGTACCTCCAGCTGCAGTACCTCACGTCTCCACTGGTTTTGGTGGCCTCAAGCTCAGAGGCAAATCCTGACCCCCTGGGTTCAACATTTCCATGGTAATGGAGAAGCTTTTGCTTTATAGCAGGGTTGGAAATGCACTTTTTTGTGAACCTGCCACTGTGGTTGGTGGATTCCAAAATCGACCAGCCACTCATTTTTTTTACCAGCCACTTTCTTGTTTTAACCAGCAGTGTGTAACTGCATGTGAAAAAAATCTACAAGATCTACAATATTGAAGCAATAGGCTGTTTTATTTCATGAGGTAAATACTTACATTCTCTCTCTCTCTCTCTCTCTCTCTCTCTCTCTGCAACGAGTACTAGCCAATCAGAGGCAGAGTAGGGCGGGTCTTTGCGGAATACGGTTGGGAAAAATAAGGCAGACTCGCAATTCAATCTGCGTTGTGGAATGTCAACAAATTGCTCTGTTACGCTACTTTTATTTACCCTGGTAGGCTGGTAGGTTGAGCAAATTCCCACGCCACTACACAAACTCACCCGCATTTGGCGGGTGCTAATTTCCAACCCTGCTTTATAGCTTCGGTGTGTAACTAAGGAACTGCTTTACAAACTTCACCATTAAATAAATTATATGTTTAGATTTCGTTGAATAACTTTAATAAAAAAGACAGTAACCTTTTTGTTGGTAACTGTGTATAATCGTGGGGGAAGCGCCTCCTTCCTAAACTGAGTCACTGTCGTGGCATTAATAACAGTAAAGAACACCCTTGAGTGTAATATTACGTAGAGTTCGGTTCTGCTCTCTGTAGAAGGCGCAGGTGCATGTGCTTCCCAGCCCCCAGGCGTCAGGTCTCAGCCTTGAAGCAAATTTGACATGGTGGCCAACGGTGGTACTGCAGCCTAAAATTCACCTGCGGCCCAAAAAGCCTTTTTTCCCATAGACGGCCATTGTAAAAGACAGTCCTCTAAAACTGTTCAGAAGATACCTACAACACCACATAATTTCTTAAAATACTCTTTGAATTATGTATTTTTTAACTATGAAGGCCGATTTCTTTACAAATCAGTCAGAGCCTTATAAAACCTTGTTTTTTGTGTGTGATCAGGGTACGTGCAAAATATGCGCCTCTGAGCTATGCATCGGGAATGAGTGACCTGCTTCCTCTGTTCGTACAGTCCGGCTTCGCATTTATTAAGATATTAAGTATTTTGCATGAGTAGCCCATCGGTATTTAATATGTACAGATAAGAACTGATAACTGAAAACGGAGGTTTGGCATTAGGTGTGTTTTCTGTGCTTGTTCGTAACATGGATCTGTATAGACAGCAAGCTAACTATATTAGCCTAGTTTGTAGCCTACTTCACATGTATTCTACAGGTAAAGTTATATGGCGAACTCAGTTAGTCTAACATTTACATGCCATTCATCATTTTTGTATTTCGTTCACTTCATGTTCTTTTCATTTTTAAAATAAATGATTTAAAATAACTTACCTTGTACGCTATTTCTAATTTAATTTCATGACGGTAACTGTGTGATGTTGTATGGTTAACCTGCTTGCATGGTAGTGACTGAGTCTGGTTGCCAGTCAGAGTTGCACTGTGTTTCTAAACAGAAGTGTGTGGCTACTGTGTAGGGAAGTGAACCAGGTTGACTTAACTTTGACAGACTACTGATAAACTCTGACTGTATGATGACATCTTGTCAAACTACCACAGCAAAGTGCTGTAAATACTACAGGGCCAAGACTCGTGATTTTCATTACCTGGTTCTTCTAAGTTCTCAAATTAAAATAGCAAGGAACTGAAGCTGCATTTAAAGATCAGAATGTAAAGTCAAATTCATCAAGCATGACATGGGTTTAATCGTGTGTACTTTAGTCCATTGGTTCTGCAGACTGTATCCAGCAGACAGCTACAGATAGGACTCTGTGAACATCAGGCAACACAACATGAAGATGACTCATGACTCATGAAGTTGGTCTATGCTGTGTGGCTTCAGATAAGCTTGGGAGAAATGTAAACATAATATTGAATGAGCAGATATGCTTGGGGAAACCTGCCTAGAAATAACAACAGTCTTTATCTTTAATACAATACAAACGTAATACAAACTTAAGATTGTCAAATTAGTATCACTAGTCTAGCAACTTCTCACAATGGAATAGTGACGTGGAAATTAGAGTTGCAAGGAAATTACTTCTTAATGTCTTCAAAATCCTCCCTCAACAAAAGTTGAATAGGTTATTTACAATTTTGAAAGTAAATTAGAAAAAGAAATCTAGATCTACATGTTGATACTGAATTAACATTAAGTATTGAGGCGCTGAGGAATAGTGATTTTAGGAGATTCCTTCTCGCTCTGCTCCGCTCACAGCCGCTCCTCTCCCACCAAACTGTTTGTTCCAAACTCCGAGCTGCAGCTGCTCGCTCCCGACCTTCTCACTTGGTGAGAGAGCAACGGGGCTCACTCGTGGGCGTGCGGGAATATGTAAGAAGACACTACTACGAATGACCGTTGAGCCGTATACCAGGAAGTTAAAAAAAAATTGTTTTGCTTCATGCGCTGGGTGAGCAGCTTTCGTTCAAATGAAGGGGCAGCCATTTTCCCGATCATCCTCCAGTTGTTATAGAACCTCCTTGGTGCTTCCCTCAGCTCAGACAGGAGAAGCAAGCGAGCGCATCAGTCAGAGAACGACAGCACGAGCCACGAGGGAAGAGATTTACTCACATATTATCTGAGACTGAAGTTACATCAAACCAATATTGGTCATTGATTTGTCGGTGGAAATACAAAGAAAGCTGTTGCTAAATGGACTTAAGTCTAATAATTTTTTTAATAATTTCTACATCTCTATTCTTACAAGTCTATCCAGCAAGCTAAAAAATTTGAATGAATTAAAAATGAAAATTAGCCTTATATTAAATGTAATATGAGTCTGGGTCAGGTTTCTTCAGTTATTTCTAACTTGATTGTATTAGATTGTAATTTATTTTAAAAGTCACAGAAATTAGGTATTTAACAGCCCTTTCTTGTAAATGTTCTTACC
>OMKK01002435.1:0-10682 GCA_900302305.1 Polymixia japonica | reverse complement strand
ACTGGGGAAGTTTCTTTTTTTTTTTTTTTTAATCTGTTCGCTCTCCCTTGCAGTTCCATTCTACTCTTACTCCTCTTTTCCTCTCTTTCCCACTCTTTGTGTCAAGAGAGCCTTTGTGTCAGTTTTTAGCTCTCTTCCTTTACTGTGCACATTGTCGCCCAGTGGAAAGCCCAGTGGCAGCAGCAGCGAGGGTTTAGTCCTTGGGGTGCAGTACAGTCCTAGTGATGTCCTGCATTGTGCTGTAACTTTTCCATCTATGTCTGTCCTGCCGGCAAGACTATTGGTGTCTGTGTAATGCTGTTGGATGGGTTATTATTCCACCAATAAAGGCCAGAGGTGGGCAAGCTCTGGGGCCCAGAGAGCTCGACTGACTCAGCTTGACTTGGCAAAGCCAAAAGCCCCCTGGGGGCACTATGAATGCCCTGGTGCCTCCAAGAGGGGAGGGGAGGGGAGGCTATCCATGTGTACGGGTTTGAAATGTTCCTATCCTGTTCTTTCAGACTTTAACATTACCTGTAATGATGTGTCTGAAATCCAGCATGTAAATCCCCCATGCTCACCGTTCTTCTCCTCTCCTGTGCTCTGCTCTCAATCGCAGTCCCAGCATGCAGAGCTCCGAGGGAGGGTCTGATTCCGCGTCCACCGTGGCATTGTGTACGTCGACGTCCGCCCAGGCCCCTGTGGTACAGCCCGTCCCAGCCTCCCAGCAGGTAGGTCGCTTCTTCCAGCCTGTATCAAACAGCTACTGTTCTATGAAATCCCCCATGGTGCAGCTTTCCTGCATCCATCCGTCATTCTTACCGCAGTGGCTGTTGCGTCCTGTTCTCTCTCAAATGTTGCAAATTAGAGCTAAGTTGTTATGCCGTGAAAGTCACTGGTTTTGGTTGGCCTGTTCCCCTTGCAACACATTACTCGACCAGTCTCACTCTAGCACAACTAGTTAAGTCCAGAATTAAAGACAGCGTTGTCAACAGAATCTATAGAAACCCCAATCTCTGTTAATAATAACTTTGGTCAGTGCATCACCATTGGCGGTGACAGGCAGAGTACATTGAGAAAAGCCACTGTTGCGCTGTAGGACACCACTGTCTGGTCCTGACATATCTCAGGCTCGTAGGTAATAGGCTCATAGGACATCATGTTTATGAGGTCCGTGCTCCTAGTGACATAAAGAGTCAAATGTTTTTGCCTCTGTGTTGTGTAGACTGCCGTATTTCTGCAATAGCAGGAATTTGTGTGTGCGTACGTGCGTGTTTGAGTGCGTGTGTGTGTGTGTGTGTGTGTCTGTGCGTGCGTGCGTGTGTACACTGATGTATATGTAACTGTGGTATGTCCTCTATCCAAACAGAGGGTTCTGGTTCAAGCCACGGGCTCGGCTCAGAAAGGAGCACAGGTACAGCAGCTGTCAGTACCCAGAGTTCAACAGGTCCCTCAGCAGGTACACACACTCCCACCCATGCACACACACTGAGGTACTCTGGTGCATTACTTGTGTGTACCAGACATTAGATGGATGTATTCTCCACAGGGCTGTTGAGTCCATTAGGTACCTGCTGCTCAGTGATGGACCTTTCCTTTCTGTTTATTCACAAACAATCAGAAAACAAATTTTGTATTATTTTGCATTTGTATTATAGCCTCACTGTTGTCTCTGTCTGTAGGTTCAGCAGGTGCAGCACGTCTACCCATCCCAGGTTCAATACGTAGGAGAAGGTGGAGAAACGGTTTACACCAATGGAACTATGTAAGCAATGTTTTACCACGTGACGATTACAGGAAAGGTGTTACAGTTTAATCGCAAAATGCTCATGCAGCAAAAGCTGCGATTTCTATTTCTGCTCTGGAGCTGGCAGGTGGTCAACTTCCCCTTCCTCTTGTACCTGCATGCTGGGGGTGGTTTAATTAATACTAGCTGCACTGGTGTGAGTCCAGTCTGTACTACCTGGCTTCACACTGTATAACCCAACATTCTGTATTGTATATTATTATAGCCTTCACAATGAATAACTATAGAATATTGGCACATCTGCAATGTTGAAACATTCAATTTAGATTAAAATGTTGAATATTTGAAGATTACGAAACAAGAGTTAGTGGTCTCAGATGGCCTCTTCGACATGTTTGTCCTGACTCCTCCATTTAACAACCCACGCCGCTTACACACACACACACACACACACACATCCCCGCTCGACACGTAGCACTCCAAAACACGGGGGAATGTGTTTCTCTGTTCACCATTTTATTTGACAAATAAACCAAATCAGATTCCTGATATTTCCACTAATGTAAGCAGAATGTGGTGAACTTCAGTCGTACATATTTCGTGTAATTCTGCAGTGAATTCCATTTTTATGTCTGGATTACGTGATTCCATCTATGTTTTCCACATCACGGGAATCATAGGGCCCTACGTTAATAATGTTTACTGTATAGCATCCAGCTGCTTTCACAGTGGATACTCGTGAGATTGCCATTTGAGCTCATTGAATCCTGTATTATTTTACAGCAAGATCTATGATACACTTCCAGCAAGTACATTAATGATATAAAATTGTACCACTGTCTATGTACACAAGACTGCATGCGAGGACATGAGATACTGCAAATACACTTTCTACCAGTATGACTCATATCCATGTAGACTGATCATTGGTTGTGGCTGTTAGTCGATGACAAACACCTGTTTGCTTCCCAAAATAGTCGTGGTGTGGTGATGACTTTTGACTTATGTTTGTCCAGGACATCAGATCTCTACTAGACTTCAGGTCATTGAAACAAAGGGAAGGTGTGAAAAATTAATAAAAGGATTTCAAATCCTTTTCTCAAAAAAGTCACCATAAAGGGTCATTAAACCCCTAAAGGTCATTTTTCACAACATAATTTTTC
This sequence comes from Polymixia japonica, assembly GCA_900302305.1. NCBI lineage: Eukaryota > Metazoa > Chordata > Actinopteri > Polymixiiformes > Polymixiidae > Polymixia > Polymixia japonica. The sequence continues at coordinate 7,793 of OMKK01002435.1, read as the reverse complement.
CCCACGGGAGCATTATGCTAATGCTCTTCTCTCCTCCCAGTCGGACAGCCTACTCCTACAACCCTGAAGCCCAGTTGTATGGACAGAGCAGCAGCGGCGCCTACTTTGACTCTCAGGCCGGAGGGGCTCAGGTCACCACGGTGGTCTCCTCTGCTAGTAGCGGGGTGCCCCCTCACAGCATGGTGGGCATCGCCATGGACGTGGGTGGCAGCCAGATTATCTCCAGCGGCAGTACCTACCTGATCCATGGCGGGGGCATGGAAGGCAGCCGCCACCTCGCCTCGCACTCTGCACGCTCCTCCTCGGCTATGGTGAGTAACTCCCTCCCTCCTTCCCCCCCTCCCGTGACCAACCTCCCGGTGCTCCTATAGGACTCAAACTTGCACCAGAGCGTTAGTAATGTTACAGCTTTACACAATTGCCCTGCATAGCGAACGTCCTGGCTGCCATATGGGCTTGAGTGACAAACACTGGTGTCATCCGTCATCGTTGCTGCCTGAGCCTGCATCCTGACTGTCCAGCCTCCCAGAACCAGATAGACAGAAAGAGAGGGACGGACGGAGAGTTAAAGCAACCTGAGTTGGGGCCTCCCAGCGCCACGGTGGTGTGTCGTGAGCAGAGGGGAGCAGGGCAGAGAGACTGGAGAACCGGGGCGCTTGGGCTTAAATAATTCAGCGCTGCCTTGTTTCAGAGGTTTTCACAGGCACTTGAGCGCCCTGCGAAACAAAGCAACCCCTGGGGCTCATTACCATTTGGCCGGGAGCCCTCGGGAGCCTTCTCAAGGCCTGGAGAACCGCCTGCTTCTTTTTCTTCTTCTTCTGTGTCTGAAGTTTGGCTGCAACACCACACATCTTTTTTTCTACTTGGTTTCTTTTTTTTTTTTCGCTTTTATTTTCTTCTAAAGCTTAAAAGAAAGTCCCTGGTTTTGTCATTCGCTGTGCCCGCCAATTTAACTCTCCATTATTTTCTGTAGTCCATACCACCGAAAGTCTCAACAATCTGGTATATTCATTCAACATGGCTCCTTTGGGATACCTAATGGAAAGAAAAGGCAAGATGATATGGAAATGTATTTGACTTCACCACTGTCCTCTTCCTCTTTTAGCTACAGCGTAGTATAAGTGACCACTGCATTTCAAAGGGGCTCTCTGGGCTGCATTGTGGGGTAAATGTAGTTGGGGGGGGTGGGAGACACCGTCGACCCATTGTCCCAGAGCTCGACGTGACCTGCGCCCTTGTTTGCGGTTCCTTATTTGCATACATTATGCCCCTTTTCCACTGCCAAACCATGCCGTCAAGCTGAGCTCACAGGTTCTACAAGTGTTTCCACAGAATAGTTCTGCATAAAGTTCTCGTAACTAAATGTCGGTGCGGCTCAGGAGGTGCTACAGTACCAGCAACCGTCAGCTGGCGCTAGCAGAGCCCTCCGTCGTGACTGGTCAAACAAATGTGTCGTTAACAAAACTACCTTTATCTAACTGGCTACAGCCACCATTTAAAAAAAAAAAATCACTACCAAAACTACAACAATGAGGCAGTTTGGACAACTGAGGAGGTGCAAGCCCTCGTCAGTATTAGAGGTGAAGAAGCCATGCGGTCATCCTCAGCTGGTTTGTTGTTGTGCAAAATGATGTAAGCAACGTTACTGCCGCTCCCCTCCCCCTGACGCTTTTCCCAACCGAACGGTTCCTTTTTATGGAAAGTTCCTGAACTTTTTGGGCAATGGAAAAGTGGCATTAGAGTGTCTGACAGCGAGCCTTCAGTGAGCAGCTTAACCCTATGTGTCCCTTGATTTGCATGCTTTTGTCAGCCAATAATGAATTTGGCCGCAACACTGACTGATTTTGATGGAAATGCAGAGATCTGGCTGCCTGCTAACAGTCTTATTTCCTTTTCTCCGTTTTGTGTTTTTGTTTTTTTCCCTGTCTACCCCTCTTTATCTCTCTCTCTATCTGTCCCTGTCCATCTCTCTCTTACCTCCTCCCCTTCTTCTTCCAATCTTTTTACATTTTTGCATGCTTTTTTTTTTTTTTCTTTTCTTTAGCTTGAAATGGCGATTGAAAACCTCCAAAAGTCTGAAGGAATTGCAACTCACAAAAGCAGCCTGCTCAACAGCCATGTAAGTCAACTGGGAACTTTCTTTGAAAAGGACATCAGAGCAAGCGCAGAGCTGTGGCTGCGGCGGAGGCAGTGTGTCCTACTTGTCCTCAAGTGAACACATTACCTACCGCTAGCTGTACGTGGCACGCGCCGCCCTGTTACCTTGCAGCGTTATCTCAATTAGTTTTCTCCCTGAATCCGAACTGGCGCTTGCTAACACTTGTTGCTCAAGAATGCATCTTGTAGCTGTTGCGTTGTTCGGTACTCTGCGCGCACTTCAGCTTCAATGATTTTCAGATTGCTCTGTGCTATTTTGCTACATAGCGACGGCTAGGCGATTGCTGTGCTCTCTCTCAGCCACACAGAACCATTACCCTCTTACTTTATACGGGGGAAAAAAACAACACTTAATGTCACTCAAAAGTGTAATGCATGCCCTCTCAGTTCTAGCACAATGAAATGGAAATGAGATTCAGTACTATTGACTCTACTTTATCGTCACCCCAGCTGTCAGTCAGCAGATTAACTGTGGTGTGGATGCTTCCCTTCCATTCCAGCTCTTAACCTTAGCTGACTGCTCTACAATCAGCCAACATCCAGTCATATCTGTTGGACTCAGACCCCCCCGCCCGCCATTTTGGCACCTAGCATAACGGCATCAGGATTTAGACACATATTTGTATTAGAAATGTAGAAAACATAATAACTGTTTGAACCATTTGCTTGTTGAGTTGAGAATTCTGAGCTTTTGGTGCCGTCTCCGGCTACAGACGGGTATGAATGTTGTCCCTCTCAATGCCCTCTCTCCTGAAGATTTAGAGCCAATATTATAATTAGTACTCTAGATAATGAGTTTTTGAGCAGTGACATGTTGCTTAATGGGTAATCAGTTTACTCCCTCTGTCAAGAAATGAAAGCCTAGGCATAGCCGTAGTGTGAATGGTCTCGCCGGCGTTTAACCCTCCCCCCGCGTGCGTGTGTACATGTTCTTACATGTCTTTTGATGTGATAATAAGACCTACTGCTTCTCTCCGTTGCTGGCCAGGTGGCGATCAGAGGACGGAGTCGGTCCATTAGGGCTGACTGATTATGAGCCTTTTGTCCTGTGTTTTATCTTCAGCTGCAGTGGCTGCTGGATAACTACGAGACGACGGAAGGCGTGAGCCTGCCCAGGTGCTCCATGTACAACCACTATCTGCGCCACTGTCAGGAGCAGAAACTGGACCCGGTCAACGCGGCCTCTTTCGGCAAGCTCATTCGCTCCGTCTTCATGGGCCTCCGGACCCGCCGCCTCGGCACCAGGTAGGCACGGAGGGGAAATGGATGAGGATGATGAAGATGCTGATGACGGTAATCATGTAGCCATTTTAGATGCGATGAGCATGAAGATGTTCATAGTCATGGGGGGTTGCTGATGGATGAAGATAATGATAGTGATTACAGTGATGGCCTCTCCTACTCCTCCTAACTGCCTTCTGGCAATCTCTCATTGAATCTACCAGAGGCAACTCTAAGTACCACTACTACGGTATCCGTCTGAAGCCAGACTCGCCCCTCAACCGTCTGCAGGAGGACACCCAGTACATGGCCATGAGGCAGCAGCCTATCCACCAGAAGCAGAGGTCAGCCCTCTCTCCCTAAACATCAGCCATGTTTGTCTTCCTCCTTCCTTCCTTTTCTATCTCTTTGGTTCTTTCTCACGTCAGCCAAACACTCCCCGCTTTGGCGTCGATGAGTTTTGGTGTTTTTCGAGATTGAAAAACGTGGATTAATCCCGGACTGAAGACGACGGTGTGTGAATCTCAATGTAATGACGATCTTAAACAGGACCACTGCCCTGCTGTCCCCACCCTTCCTTTTACTGCTGGCCTCTTCCCCTCCTCCTCTTCCTCAGTACCCCCACCTCTTCGTCTTCCTCTATACTCTTCTCCTGTTCCATTGCCTCCAATTTTTCTCTCCTCTTCTCACTCATTCGCCCAGTAGCTCCTTCCAGCCCCGGCCAACATAGTTGTCCTTCGCTCTCCCCTCTCCGCAGGTTCAAGCCCCTGCAGAAGGTGGATGGCATGTCAGGCAACCTGTCTGGGAGCTTTCAGCACTCTGCCAGCACTCCAGAGCAGTCTGTGGCAGCTCAGAGCCAGCACCACCAGCAGTACATCGGTAAAGACGGGCGCAAATGTTGTAACAATGATGACTTGAGAGCATTGTCATTTAACATTCTGAATCTTGTTGCTAAGCCAAGACTTTTTACTGATTGCTACTGTGAAATTAGGTTTGTCGCCTGTCCATGTTAAACCTTTTGAATGTGTTTGGTACTGTTGGGGCTCTGCTGATTTCAACAGCAAAAGTCGCTAAAGGTTTGACTCACAAGGGCGCACACGTTGGCCCCATTTAGAGAATAGAGGAATCATTCATTTTGGCAGTGGTGATTGGTTGTTTTGTTTTTTCCCATCAACAGTAGTGCTTGCGTTTCTTGATTGGCTATATTTTCAGAAGGTGGGAAAAATCAGGAAAATCAATGAAGGTTCCGTTAATATCACGTCAGAGCATGAAACATTATATGTCATGTCACATGCAAAATCGTTTTTGGCTCTTAGAAAATTGAATTTGAAATTGAATTTGAATATTTTATTGATTTTTTAAATTTTTATTTGATCCCATATTTTCTCAGCAAAAACATAAACGGTGCTATTAACAGTCTGTTTATGTGCGATATGAATGGCGTTTAGGTACCTTTAACGCTGTAGGAAGCCCGGCGAATTGTAGACCTTTTGGCTTTCCATACTATGTATGGCTCTTGCGATTGGTTTGCTTGCTCCACATAAAAGCATCTCACCTAAGAGTCTTAAATCTTTGCATGTTTGATGGCTTTTGTTCATATCTCTGTCTGGAAAATTTCCTGAAATCTTACTAGGTCTTGAGGGGTGAAATTTTCTGGAATACAGACTCCGGCCATAGTGTGTGTATCATGACTATGAGTGACACCTGTGCATACTTTTGCCTTGTGTAGATGTGTCCCATGCCCTGCCTCCGTTTCCCTCCCCTGACCTTGGTACCCAGCCTCTGCCTGAGCGCATCAACATGAATGATGTCAAGAAGCTGCAGACTCTCTACAGGGACCACTGCGAGGTAGGTCCTATCACAGTACCATGCCTTTTTAATCTTCATTTTAAGATTTTAAGATCTAGCTGTGGCTTTTGGCCACAGTTTGACCATACACGGTCCAGCCATATACTTTGCTGAGCACACACTCATTTTCAGCAATAGTCTGCTTCTCAATTATTCATTTGCACACATCTGCCCAGTCCAGCCACATTCCCACTACCTGACCCTTGCTCCCCGGCTGACAGCCCTGTTCATCAAGCCTCTCGAGAGTAGTTAATGTTTGAGACACTGAACCAATACCTGCTGGAGGGACACATATGGCGGATCCTTAACTCTGACCCCACTGGTGACATGTCTGTTTGTCTGAGAGAGGGAGGTGATGCCGATTTCCTAATTACGCCCCGAAGCCCCCTTTTGTCATCAGAACGGACTGGTTAACTGGGACCTTGTTTCTGTGTGTTGCCGTTCAGAAACCTTTGGTAGCAGCCGCGCTTTTTCCTGCTAGAGAAAGAGAACTAGAGACGGAGTGAAAGTTGGCCTACAATGCTAGCGCTCAACAGGTGTCCGTACCCTGCCGCAAGCACATCGCTTGCTCCGTTGATGAAAAGATAAATGACGAAGTGATGTATGGACCAATTACGTCTCGCAGGCTGTGTGCAGAGCCTCTCTCTCTCTCTCTATAGAGTGAATGTCCGTGGGCAGTAGAACCTCCCCCCATCCCCCAGGATGAAATGGACTGGCAGCGAGATAGAACGAAACAGCACTGGATGTTAAAATTTAGAGAGAGAGAGAGAGAGAGAGAGCTGGCTTTATCATATTATCCCTGCCCTCCCCTTGTCCAGCCTCACCACGCTCCTTTTGTTCCAGCCATCCTTTCATCTCTGCTCAGCTTTCAAGACATGCCAATTAACCTTTCAGCGCGCTGGGTGGACATCTTGGTGTCTTTGTGGCGGCCTCCCCATCACCCTTTGTGCTGCCTTGTCTGTGGACGGGCACACGGGCTCCTGTCTTTGTCTGCCAGCGCATTTCTGTCACTCTCACAGTTCTCCGCGCCATTGTGGATTTAATGTTTATGCAGGTTGGGTTTTTTTTCTCTCTCTCCCCCCCCTCCTGTTTGGTGTGCAAACAACGACCTGTTAACTTGGTACACAAAAGCTTTTACCAGCGTCAATTAAAGTTACAGCACAAATAAAGGTAACAAGTTGGACAAAGCGCACGGAACAGAAATAATTCAAACTTCGGTGTAGTTGAGGTACGGACCGAGTGTTGAGCCACAGTTTCTCTTTTTGATATAAACAGGCTGTGCATCAGCCAGAGGTTCAGACTTGTCGCGGCTGCATTTATTAATGTCAAAAGTTTATGTTGATGAGAGCCATATATTCTGCTATGAGCCACGCTGTTAAACTGTGATGTTTGCGATTAGGATGATTAAATGGAAAGTAAAAGCACCATAGAGGGGAATAAATCACAGTAAATACATTACAACATTAGTGTGTCTGTGTGTGGTGGTGTCAGGGTGCTTTAGGAATCTCTGCCGCAGGCCCCTCTCTCTTACACCGTGTGTGTGTGTGCGCGCGCGCCTGCCTACGCACGTGTGTCGCGTCCCTTAAACAGTTTTTTCAAGGCATGCAGTTTTTCCTGTGCGGTGAAAACCAGGGAGGTAAAATGCGCTTGTTTGGAAGGGGATGGGGGAATTCTTCTTCTTTCTTTTTTTTTTTGTTTTGAAGTTCTGTGTTTGAACTGTTGCCGGTGGCAACGGTAAACAAGGTTGCCATGGCGACAGCTGGAGAGGAAGCAAAAACATATCATGTGATTGAAGCCTACACTGCTGTGTAACAAGATCCAGGGGCAAGCATATGTCCTGCCAGAGAGAGAGAGAGAGAGAGAGAGAGAATCTCTGGGCATGGTGTGAATCATACTAGACACGCACTGTAGCAACATACTGGTTGAGAGACAAAACACAGAGTTTCACTTCTGCCTTACATGGTGGTGGGCTGAGGCTTCCTCCTTCTTATGAATGGCTCGCTCACCGTTTAAAGTCCGTCTGACCGCGTTCCCTCGCTAGAAACCAATGGTGACTTTTGATGTCGCCGTCAAGGCCTGGAACAGTAGTTTTATACCGAGTGTTGGCATGTTACTGCGTGTTTTGTGAGGGGTCTTTTGTTTGTTTCGTCTTTTGGGACTCGTACATGTGAGCAGGAAAGAGGAAATCGCACGAGTCAGTCGAGTTCAGCTTTGCCACAAATCTATGAAACTAATCTGCCTAATAAAGAAAGCTGGGGGGGAAACAAAATACAGAGTGAAATCGACTTGGAATAAAACTCTAGAAAGACTAAATGTAGCCTTTCGGATCTGCCTGGTGATTAATGTGCAAGGGGCAGTGTTTAGCTGGCTCATTGTCTAACCAGGAGGGCTGAGCTGAGGGAGAGAGAGAGAGAGAGACACACACAGAGAGAGAGAGAGAGAGAAGCTGCCTGGCTGGGCTGCTTGCAGAAACTTTGTTGTGTGTCTGGTTGCCATGGCTCAGCTCTGTGTGTTTTGTTCTCCCTCCTCTCCTCCCTCCTCTCTTCCCTCCTCTCTTCCCTCCCTTG
>OMKK01002433.1:0-10058 GCA_900302305.1 Polymixia japonica | reverse complement strand
TACAGGTATGATAGAGGTATATTATATACAGGTATGATAGAGGTATATTATATACAGGTATGCTAGGGGTATATTATATACAGGTATGTTAGAGGTACATTATATACAGGTATGCTAGAGGTATATTATATACAGGTATGCTAGAGGTATATTATATACAGGTATGCTAGAGGTATATTATATACAGGTATGATAGAGGTATATTATATACAGGTATGCTAGAGGTATATTATATACAGGTATGATAGAGGTATATTATATACAGGTATGCTAGAGGGATTATGTGGAGGAATATTCAGCAGATGTGGGTAAATACAGTTAATATAAATATACTGTATATGATATATGCAGCACGTTAAATGCAGCGGTATATGTAGCTGCGTTGTACATAAATAATAATAAATAAATATATATATATATATATATGGTATATACAGCAATGAGCATATATACAGCAATCATGTCTGTTTAGGTTTTGTGAATACTGATGGGTCCATGGTTATCTTCCAAACGCAGGTCCTACTGCTGTCCCCACTATGTGAGTACCCAACACTGTTGTGCCCCTCAGTCTCTGTGGGCGAGGAGACAGCCCTGGAGCTCATGTCTGTTTTTGCCCAGTGTCCTCCCAAGTCGTTAGAGTTCCGGTGTCACCTCCTTCTGGCACTCGCCTCCGTGCTTCTCTGCTCTTCCTGCGTGAGCACGCGCTCCCGCGCTGCTCAAGATTTCCTGGATCTCCTCCTTCAGGTAGCCCAGGACAAAAATGACCTCCACGATGTTGCGGTACGCTCTCTTCAGGTCACAGCTTGTGACTGTCTACGGGAGCTGGAGGCCTGCTGCCCAGGCCTTCTCTCCCAACACCTGGAACTTCTAAATGGGCTTAGGCAGCACGAAACCTTCAGGCATCACCAAGCGTATGCTGGACTCCATACGCTGGGACTAAGAAATGCTGTGTATCTGCTCACCCAGCAAACAGGGGCTGGTGCTGAGGATCTTAAAGCTCTTCTGGCGGGAAATGCGGTAATCGCATGGGAAACAGACGGAGACTCAGGCAGAATAAAAAATAAAGACTCACCCCTACCATCTCCCCTCATCCTGGGCCCTATGGGTAGAGTGCCTACCCTCCAAACTGGACCAGATTGCAAAGACCTGCGCTCACACCTCTCCTCCCTCCTGGAGGAATCCTACCTCCTCACTCCTCTGTCTCAAGCTGCACTGCTACATGGACTGGTAGAAGTGGTTGCCATGGTCCCCGGAGTCTCTCCAGCAATTTTCAGAACTCAACTGCTCCGACTACTGGGTACAAGCAAGGTAGTTTTTTTCAAACTGTGAATGAAATTAAGTTAAAATGCTTAGGTCTACCGTAAATGGTGGCTTTGACTAACATTATGTGTTGAGTGGTTTGAATTTAGGCTGTTTTTACCTCATAAATGAGTGACTAAAAGCAAACCTTTCTCTGTCTCATGTCAGGTGTGCCTCCTCCACACCACTCTGCTGATGAAGGCTGCATTCACAGACAGCCTGTTCAGCGCTGAGGACGAGGCTTTCATCCTCAAACGGCTAGTGGGGTTGTCCCAGCACCCACTATTGAGTACGCCTGAGAAGCTCTTCTACATGGACTGTATTTTGCACTTCCCTGAGAATAGGCCAATCAGCAGTGGGGATGGTGATGAGATCCTGCCTGTGCTACTGACTCCCAGGCTGGCGGCAGCCCTAGTGCCCACTGTGTTTAATGACAGCGCCAGCATGCTTGCCCGCTTTAACCTGGTGTCACTTGTCTACCTGGAGGAGGGAGAGGAAGGGGATGGAGAGGGAGGCAGAGGGCTGGCCTATCTCTACGACCACCTCAAGCTCCTGCTCCACATTGTAGAAAACTGGGGGAGCCGGGATAAGGTTGTCACCTTCTTCAGAGCCGCCTTCCTCTTCCTTTTCCACTTTTGCCACGTGGAGCGCTACTCCGACGACCTGACCGCGAGGCTGTGTGAACTCTGCCGGCGACACACCAGGCTGGCCCCGCACCTCATCAACCTGGCCAACCGGACCCAGAATGGGCTCGGGGAGTCCGACTGGGCCGTGGGGCTCCTCAGGGCCCTGCAGGGCGTCATCGCCAAGGCGCCTCTGGCCCAGCTCACCCTGCAAGACCTCCGCTGGCACCTGAAGATCCTTGCTCGGGTGGCAGAGGAAGAGGAGATCTCCCAGAAGAGTACTCTCAGCTTCCTGTTTGGCATCATCACTTCCTCGTCCTCCTTGCTGTGTGGAGGCGGTGACTGGCGTCTGGGGAACGACGTGCTCGCCGTGTGCCGGCAGCTGCTCATGCACCCCAGCCTGGACGCGCTCCTCAACCCTCTGGCTGACATCCTGCAGCACCTCACCCGTCACTATGGGGACACAGACATTCAGGATCACGCCCGCCTCTACTATGCCCTTCTCACCACGCTCTCCCGGGAGAAGCTGGTCGGGGTGTTGGCCCACGGTGTGACCGAGGGAGGGCGGCAGGACAAGAAGCGCTCGCTGTCCTCCATCATGGCTGAGAGTGAGGAGCTGACTAGCGCTCTAACCATCCACCAGACAGAGAGGCCAATTCTCAAGCTGATCAATTATGAACCACAACAGGGATCGGAGACGGGTCGTAAAAGGGAACGTGACATTGATCCAGGCCAGACGGAGAACGGCCCAGGTCAGGAGAAGGCTGTACTAGAGGCCTATAGAGCTCAGTTTCACAGCCACGGCTTTGCCTCAGAAGTCACCCTCCACTACCAGCTGACTCACACAGATGCGCATGACCCCCGTTTCGCTCAGCTCTTCAGCATCCGCCTGCACTTTGAACTTACAGACAGCCACTACGAGCCGTTGAGTGACATCAGTGTTCCGTGTCTGTTCCGCACGGGGGTCCTGCCGGTGGTGAGGCTGAGACTGAAGCCCCAGCAGCCCTACCCCACCACACTACGCGCTAGTGCCATCTTTGCTACCCAGGACGGGCTTTCCTGGCACACGGCCCTACCAGACATCCATGTGGCGTTTCAACAGGCATTCATGCCCCTGCCAGTTCCGCCGGGCTGGCACCCAGAAGACGAACTGAGGGCGTTTGAGGGATTATGGGGTGAAATCCATTCTGGACGGTGTGGGGAGACGGACCTGGCAGACTGTGCTACCAGCCTGTTCTGTAGCCAGCTGGGAGAGACGGCTCTGGGTGCGCTGGTGGAGAAGCACTTTTCACCATACTTAATACCGGATCTGTCTGATAAGGAAGAGCACAAGGTGCTGTTCTTTCTTCCACCACAGTCTCACGTGCTGCTGAAGATCAGCTCAGAGGAGGATGCTGTGCAATTTAACATTGCCACAGATAACTGGCAGCTCCTACCATATGTCAATTCTTTTCTATTGATGATAACCAAGTGTTCAAATGGAGGCGTGATTGACAGTTGAGTGTCCTGGCTTGTTTTTAATAAAATGTTAGATTTTTAATGAATTCATCCTATTTCACCCTGCCTTAATAACATTAATTCTCATTCAAAATGAATTACTGAAGATTAAATATATTGATTAAAAGTTAATGCACTTTACACAATGAAAACAAATGAATGTGAAACATTTTGTTTGAAGATATGATTCATTTTGATTTATAAATAAATGACAAAAATAAATTTGCTCAGGACCTCGTTGATCACTAGATATGTAAACAGCAGTATAACCCTCTGTACAGTATAACCCTCTTCACAAACAAGTAGAATGCATTGACAAAACACAATTATTCTCAACTGTACAATGAATATTGATAAGCCATTGTAATGACTGAATTAACATTGCTAATATATCATATGACAACTAAAGCAAACCTTTAAAAACCCAGACCCAGAGTCCATCCACATGCCAGTCAGAATAGACTTGTGATATTATCCCTTTTATTTTGACTAAAAGAATTAGCCAGCCTCTCAAGTTGGATAAATATGGGCCATATTTTCAAAAGATATTCTATTTATATTATATTATAATATATACTATAATATTTGCAAATTACCCTTGTGTGTATAGACAAAAGCTTGCAGTAATGCATTATACACAATTAAGGCAGCATACAGAGGTGAGTAAATCCTTTGATATCAGCAGCTTCACACTAAGTTAGGGTTTTTCCACAGTTCAAATTCATAAATCTGGCCCTCGTCCATTAAGACAAGAATTAACATCCTCCGTGTGGCATGTTTAAAATCTGTTCCAGTTCAGTTCCATCAGTGCTCTACTTCGTGAGGCCCTCAAAGTTGGGCTCTGTGCAAGAAGGCAGAGCGGTCTGCTGGCTGAGAAGTTTGCCCATAATAGCCATCTCTGCATCCTTCTTCTCCACCTCACCCAGAGGGGTCCAGGACATGTCATGTTGAAGTTTGTATGCACCAATAAATGGATGAGGGCAGCTCAGGCCCCATTCCTTTGAAAGAGGGGTGGAGAAGAATTAACAGAGTGTAAGCAAAATCCTTTTACATACAAATAAAGAAATAAATACAGAACGATTCCCTTCTGTTACAAGCAGAATTGGTTTATCTTAACAAACCCATGCAGTGCTGTCCTGTGTATATGTGCCTGAACACAGCCAGGCTATGCCACATACACAAGGGAGAACCATATCACCAGCTTATTCTGACATGAACTATCTGTTTTGACCTCATGGCCACTAGCACTTCTCCGTCTGCGTTAAATGTAGACTTTGACCTCAAACTTATGTACACATCACATGTGCTTGTAGCTGTGTGGTTACCTTCCATAAAGACAGATTTATTTTGGTTAGTCTGACCAACTTTCCAGCATGCTGCCATAACTGTTCATTCCTTTGCTTTATTAACCACTATCAGTCAAAAAGTAAAGTTTATAGAAAATAAATAAATTACATAATGATAAATGATAAGACATCCATGTTTTATTATATGGTAGCCTATATAATATGAATCATATAGACTTATGCTACATAAACTGATTCAAACCATCGACCCAATAAGTTTAAGCTTACTTTTTTTTACCGTGCACACGCAACTATCTCGACTGCTTCAACCTGCCTTGAATTAGTCTGATTGCATGAGCCTGAAATGACATTTATGGAACTGCTTTAACCAGACTGACTTGTTAAGTTAAATCAAGTCAGGTTTAGTAAATTAATCCTCGCTTTTCTTAGCGCGCTTCATGGAATACTGGTATCTCTGCTGTTATCTCCTGAGGACTTTCCCCAACGGAAATGTTAAAGGAGTTATATACGATATTCAGCCACTAGGTGTCGCACTAGAGCACCAGCATCTCAGACCAAAACAAATGTGTGTGTGCCGCGGGCCCGCGGGTCGGCCACACTAACACTAATTAACCTGCACTAACCTGCAATAACTAACCTAACATGCTTACAACACACACACACAGAGGGAGTGTGACTTCATTCTCTGCTCAGGACGCCATTACTCCACTATATCTTTACATAGCAAATAGTTGTTTGGTGTTATATTAATGTTCAACATATTGTATACTGTATACTACCTTTAAAGGTGAAATATGTACAATGTATTTTCTACCCACTAGAGGGTGCTTGTGTTCACGTGAAACCATTGAAAGGACTCATTTAGACACATTCTCATTCAGTGGTTGCCAGTTTCTCTACCTAACAACCACCGTGTGGAGCTGTACTGAGTGAACTCGACAAGCTCAGCCATTTTGGTTCACTGAACACACACTGACTGAACTGGCAACAGCCAAACTGAGAAATGACTGGGAAGGTGAAGGAGCGTTGTTGTGTTGTCAGGTTGTCCAAAATGTTTTAAATTAGAAATAAATAGACCATGGAACTTAAGAACTGACCACACTAGCATCATGTCACTGGTCTTGTTTGAAAGGGAAATACACCCCAAGCATTCAGACAAGGTTGTTTAGTGGAGTACAATGCCAACCTTTGGGGAGATGATAGAGAAGTATTTCTGTCCGGATGGGCGCTGGTAAAGGTAATACATGTTCCCTGGTTTTTTTACAATGTTGCAGGCAGCATGGTGGAGGTCAGCATCCTTTTTGGCATCTTCCAAAACCTAGAAAGAGAAACACACACACACACATATATATATATATATATATATATATATACACACACTGTATATACAATAGACTGAAAACATATCTTTGATCTTGATGTCTTACATATACTCTTAATGCTAAAGTATCTATTGCTGCAGTTACCCCTAGCACTCACATTTCATGACTTTTATTATCTAATTAGGGGCCGGGTGCACGAACATATTGTTATCATTGGATAACAATATGTGCAATATTAAATTAGGTAATGTTTCAAATCTGCCCGAGTTATGAGTTCTGGCCTGATCGGATGATAATAGTCACATTGACAAGACAAGTGTAACTACTTTTATGTTCATAACGTTTTAGTAAATACTGACCGATCCAGTGTACAGTTCAGGGTCTGTGCACCGGTGTTTCAGTTGAAGGCCTTACCTTTCGAGCCTGTTCCTGTAGATATCTGATCTGGTCAGCGATGACTGTCAGTCTGTTGCAAGCATTGGCTTTAATGAAATCATCTCCCTAAAAACAAACACAAAAATAAATTGCACTAAGACCAGGGTTACAATTATCCCCACCAAGAAATATGTCTGTGTTTAATCCTGATTGATCACTGAGGATCAATCTGATCAAATCCTAGTCCATACCCTCTGTACTTGTGCTGCCAGGGCAACCAGGTCCATGGGATCTCCGACTCTGTTGGTCTGGTAGGAGCTGACCAGTTCCAGCCCACTGGGAGCGCTGGTGCTTTCAACCAGGGTCACTGCAAACAGACAGGTACAGTCAAATTACATCCATAACACAGTTCTGACTATACACCAGTAATGTAATAATAATAGTAATAACAAAACACTATTTAAAACAAAGTTATGAAGGAAAATAAAATAGACAAAAGAAATAAACAATCAGCTGAAATAAATGGAAGACTTGCACAGCTGATTCCATTAGGCCCATAGGTTTTTATGGCTGAATCAACCAATTTCAGAAACTAAACTGGACTCCAACAAATGATATAATTTGTTGGAGTACAGTTTATTCGTTTTCTGAATTTGGCTGACAGCATTATGACAGCAAAATCATTAAAGTTATTTGAGTCTTAAGAGAAATGTTTAATTTGCCAATTGCAGATATTGGGTAAACACTCGTCCCTACTCTACCTTGGGTATTTATTGGAATTTCCCAAAAAGTGGGGTTATTTACATAATATGCAACACAGTAGCTTTAAGTGAGTTCTACTTACATTTGTCTACATGTGTCTCTGTTATGATAAAAAAAATCAAATAAGAAAAAACGCAGTTCTTGGAACAGACTGAGGAGGCTGACAGGTTTTATAAGAGCATGGTTCAGATCAAGTGTCCTAACAGTTCATAACAGTTCATGTTACCTGTGGTGGTTTTGTCAGGCTGGTTGGGAAGACTAACAGTTCTGTCCATGTTCTCTCTGTCTGCTGGGACAATAATGCAAACTCCTCTCTATAGTGATAATAAACTATGTAACACTGTTTAGCAGTTCTCTGGTTTTGCCATGTTTCGGGGTCCTAAGTCTACTCCCATTTTGCCTACAATTGTTTGCGCCTGTATAAAATAATTGAAAATAATTAAATCTACTAAAATAAGCGTAGGTTTCCAGCAACAAATCTATAAATATACTCATAACCACTTGTTATCCTTAGAGTAAATGTTTCTTATGGTTCTTTTTTTGTTAGTATTTTCTCTTTGATTTAATTTATGATTTGGCTTTTTCGTCGGCTACAACAACAGCAGCTTCACCAGAAAGCGTAAAAATACGAGAAGATAGGTCGCCAATGAGAAATAATTTGAGGGACAGCGCAAAAAATATACAATAGCGCATGCGCGAAAGTCGAGCTATCGCCATAAAAATATATTTTCTTCCAAACTTCCAAACTACTGCACGGCGTGCATTAAAAATATGACATATTACATATGTATTTTTAGGAACAGTAAGAAAAGAGAACAACGGGAACAAAAGGATAGTGATATTTGTATTTTTGACACGGAATGGCGCCTCCAAGCAAATGTCCATTTAAATGGTTTTCATCACAGGGAGGTTCTCAGGCTGAACGTGAACTCCCATGATTCATTGCGTAAACGCCACAACGTCATCCCTCCTTGGGGTAATTTAGTGGCGTTACTGATAGTTGGTTGGACCTCTTTCCTTTGTAACTCTTTGGTAGTTTCTTAGTCTTATGCAAGAGATAATAGTTTGCCTCTGCAAACGTGTACGTTTTTCATATAATATTAGGACTATATTATTGCCATGTTGACCCGCATAGGACCTGGCCTTAATGTGAATCCTGGTTTCCCATTTGCCTGAATTGGGGAAATAAAAGGCAATTTCATCTTTTTTTTTTTTTTTTAAATATGAGATCATCTGGCAGGATTGTAGAGTAGTTCCAGCAAATGCAAGCAGCAATAATGGAAATCACATGTACCTGTAAAATCCCTATTGGAATAGCTTGAAATGACCAATTGGTCTCTCGAAACGGCAAAAAAAAAATCTAAATTAATTTGAATCAGCCCTTTATTTAACGACTAGATACATCCAGAGAATATTTTAGCTGGTATCATTTTAATAGTCGTACAGACCCACATATAATTTACTCATTAATCTGTTTCTTTGTCGTAATATGTGGACGCTTTAGATGCAACAGAGGACAATACTGGTCTTTCACACCTTAAAGATGCACACCTAAATAATATGTGTTTTAATAAGAGTATTGTGCCTGATTGGTTCACATAACCAAAGCGGACAGTTTGTGGCACCAGAGCGCACAGAAGCAGAAAGAAAAAAAGAGGTCGGGTCCTCAGAAACCCCTCCTACCTCCAGACAAGTTTCCTAATTCCTATCCCCTTCTGAAGTTTCAATTCCTTCCCTACCGGCTTTCCATGCTCTTGGGTCTGGATCTTGCAGAATGGAGTGCCGCTATGCGCTTGTATTGTTTTATCTTATTCCATTATACATGTCAGAAACGCAACTTGGCACACATGCTGCTCTGGAGCCTTACGACTTTCTGTTCGACACGGCAGTGGAAGCTTATTACAAGGGCGACTGGATCTCGGTGATCCTGAACATGGAGAAGGCGCTCAGGAATAAGGCGACTGTCCGAAAGGTGAAGACTGAATGCCGGATAACCTGCGCAAACCAGACCGGGTTCAGTGAGCCCATCCCCGGGGTTGGTGTTCCTGTACCAGGCGCTGGTTCCGTCCACGACCTCGGCTTTTTCCAGAAAATACTGAAACGAGCGGATTGTGTGAAATCCTGCGAAAAGGACAAACTTGGCCCACCTACTCTGCACAAAATCAGCGAAGAAGTGGAACTTGAGTTCAGAAAGAGAACCCCGTACAATTACTTGCAAGTCGCTTATTTCAAGGTATTCTGCGGAGACGTGTTTACATAGTTGCAGTTGTTACACTAATCCTAATGTATCTGTAACCGACCTACTGAGGCATCATATTCATGCAGATCATTGTTTTTAATGTTGCATGATGAATATGTAAGTCTAGAAGGGCTTGAGGACAATTCAGTAAAATATTCGCACTATTATATTTGCCTCATTCAAACTTTTACTCCGAGGTTTCAGGAGGGGGTAACTGTAAATGCCCCAACCCCCAAATCTAGACAACCATGCCACGTCTTAAGGTGGAGTCAAGCTTTCTGACGTTAAGACGCAGCGTTTTGGGACACAGAGGTTAAAGTTGTACTATGGAGGCTGATCCAAAATCAGCTTGTAACTGTGTTGAGATTTGGCAACACAGCTTTAAACTGTTTGTATATATTTGTGTTTTCTCTCTCAATAATGCTATATCCTGATTTGTGAATGAACATGGTTAGTAAACACTTGTGAAAAACGGTCCCTTTTTTTAATTTACTTTTAATCTATTTTAATAAAAGTTAATGTCGAATAGTGTGGAAGTGAATTTCAATATTTAAAAAAAAAAAAAAATATATATATATATATATATAAAATATTTTTGAGGATGCCATTGTGTACATTTTGGAACAATTAGGTA
>OMKK01002430.1:12052-27634 GCA_900302305.1 Polymixia japonica | reverse complement strand
TATCGTAGAGAACAAAGCAGTATTTCAATCCAGTCCTTTTCATCCATCTTAAACTCATGAAAGGAGGTATGTGGCCATTTATAATAGCCTTTCTTTCTTTAATAATAATAATAATACACTTTATTTTTGGCGCCTTTCAAGTCACCCAAGTTATTTCTTTCTTTCTTCTTTCTTTCTTTCTTTCTTTTATTTTATTTTTCTGTCTGTCTGTCTGTCTGTCTGTCTGTCTGTCTGTCTGATCTATTAATCATACTGTGAAGGTCTTACCAATCATCTCCAATTAGCCCTATCGGTACAAACAGAGAGACATATGCTGCCAAAACACCAAACATATAAACACACTGTGCTCACAGTGCTTGCATGCCAGGAGCTAACAAGCTATTGGCACATTTTCTAGTTTCCATCCAGTCACATGCCAGACTGTGGATCTCCCCCAATCAGCTTTGGACTGCTCATGGTGCTTCCTCATGTTCTGTTCTGTCAGTCAGCGTGTCAGTCTCTGCAGGCTTCGGGCTCCTGGTAGTTGACAGAAAGCCTGCTGAAGAGCTTAGGGCAGTTTGTTAAGTAGCCTTCGTCTAATGCAGAGATTACAGGAAGCTTAATGTGATCATGCCAGAGGAATAGCCCCTTACCAAGTGTTGGGTGAGATAGTCATCAAGGATTGGAGATGTGCTTGTTAACACTGTGTGGCCAACTTGAGATGAGTGTGTGGTATTCTTTGTAGTTGCTGTCGTCCAGTTTGTGATGTGCTGAACACGCTGATTATGTAAATGAACTGGATTTCTGTGTTTGTGGCTTTCAGTCGGTTCATCAGGTTGTCACATTCACCATCCCTGCTGTGCTCAGGAATAAGAAAGCATTTGCTTATTCTAAAATGTATTTTTCTTGGAGCACACTTAGTATGTCGGTGCTGCGTTATTGTGCCAGTGAGTAGTTTCTGTATATGTCACTCTTTTGTGTTGCCTCTCCTGTGTAGAGAATTGGTTATTTCGACAGATTACTAGGGTTATAGCCATGGAACTGTTCTGAAGAGCTGTCAGAGTTTCTATGGCTGGGGAGAAAGGTAAGAGAGATCCTTAACTGTCAATTCTTGCTTTGTAATCCTGTGCTGATACTGTCAAAGCCTGTTCTCTAACACACTCTGTTAAAGGTATTTTACTTTACTTTGTATGATCCTTCTGGCATTTTGCTGTAGTTATTTCCAAATAAACAATGAAAGATTGTTGTAGCGGGTAATGCGGTGGGATGTCTTTAGCCCAAACTATTCATAATGTTTCATTTGTCAACCATGGAATTTTTAACAACTGTATTTTAATATGCAGCTGGCTACAATTTTATTTCAAGTTATTTTTGGATAATTAGTCTACCACCTTAATGCCCTCTCAGAAAAAAATAATCCTAAAGTAGAATTAAATAAACATTGCAAGGTGAGCGGGGAGGTGATGACCAAGGATAAAGGCTAAATAAGGCACCGTGAAGGTTGTACGTCCTCTTCAGTTCTGCTTTCGTAATTAGTTTTCGCTGGTGTTAAAACTGGTTTGTCAGTGTAATGACTCTGCCAGGTTTGGTTGACATTTCCATCCTGACTGGTCCGGTTCAAGATGAAAATTCCAGGCACATCTTAATTAGTTCACAAAGGGCTCAAATCAACAATCTTTCCTAAATAAATTATCAGAATCTATCAGCATCAAACGTGACTTCCTGAGAGAGGTCTTCACTGTGACCGGCATGGAGATGGGTGAAGGGGGAGACAGAGACCATAAAACAATTAGTGTTTTAAGTCCTTCCCCTAAATAAATAGTCCTGATGACAGCATACAATGTAGTGAACTGAATAAAATAAGCGATTTGGAGTTACCCTAATTACACAAAATATGACAGAACTCACCATATTGTTGCTGCTGGCATAATGAACCACGTTTCCTATTCCTCACTGCCTATTTTATTTATTGTGTACTTTTGTACAGAAAATATGTTAATCTCCAGTGACCGCTGTAGAAACGGTAGTGATATTGAGTTAATTCTGCAAGGGTTGCCTTGAAAAGATGGGTTGTTTAGGCTTTGCAGAGCATGTAGAACAGCTTGTATAAAGAATTCATTGCCTAACTTTTAAAGGGAAACTGGATCGAGTCAAAACACGTACGGCATCGAGAATGAAGCAAAGAGAAAGAAAGAGATGGATGGAGATGGAAAAAGGAAAGAACCAACCTTCCCCAGAATCATTTCTACCCTCTATCCAACACTGTGTATCAACATTGAAACACACTGTTGCCGTTATTGATTCTGTCGCTCAATTTAAGGACAGTTCTGTGCTTTGTGTTCTGGAACACTCAGGCCTTAACCCTTTAACAAAATGGCTGCTTTGTCAAAACTGTATCACCTTTTCTACACCCAAATATAATGGGTCTGTCGGTCTTGTGACCTTGACAGAGGTGATTTACTGCCAGCTACTGTGTCCTGGCCAGACAGTGTTCGGTCAGTCGGTTGTGTCAAGCTGGTTCCCAGTAGAAACCGCGTGTGCCTCTGCGCGTGGGTGCGGGTGGACAGCTGGCTTCTCTGAAGAGAAAGGAGGCCCCCAGTGTGGTGTTATCTAAGGCTCAATATTACTCTGAAACCCACGCTCCAATAAACACACAGGCACGTGCGTTTAGGCACACACACACACACACACACACCGATATCGGTCCGCGCGGTCCCCTTGACCGGGCCCGATGACTTCAGTATCTCTGCAAATGAAATTGGAGAGCTGTTTCTCCGCGGAGCTACCAGTCTGTTGAACCCTTCATGTCTGTTTCCCCCTGCTCTGAACCCCCGTTGCCGCGGTGCTGACCACCGTTGGGAGCGCGTGCGCTCCGCGAGTAAACCGTGACACTGGCGTCGGCTGCCTGCTCCTCTGCCTCGTGGCTGCATATTTCTGCGTGTTCTTCACGCATCCGTGAAAAATGGGCCCAGAGCGGAAACAGTGCGGCACTCTTGCTATTTCTTGCTGCCCGCAAACTCTGCCGTTATAATTAACACCCACACTCGCAACCCACACATACAGTACAGCACACGCAATTACAGACGTGAACACAAACGCGCACATTCACATGCACACGCACGTGCATACACACACACGCACACAGCTAGCACTTGCACACAAAGGCAGATACGCGCAGACGTCAACATGCACATATGCGCGTAACGTATGCAGACACACAACAAACCAACTAAACGTGCACGCAAGCACATGTATGTATAAACACACTGTATGTACAAATGCCAACATGCTCACAGACTCCCCCCACCCGCACGCGTATTGACAAACCAACAATGATTTCAGATAAGTTGCACGCTCTCAATATCCTTCACCCAGCTCCGCATTGCAAGCCGTGGTCACTGCCCTCCCATCTCCAGACACAAATGGTGTGTGAAAGGAATGATCAGTGTCTCTGCAGGCCGCTGGCCCATGTCTCCAGGGACCACACACAGACTGACCTCCAGGGTCAATATGCAATTAAACCTTAGAGGGTTTCTGCAGGTTTACAAGGGAGCTAGACAGGGAGGTGTTAACCCTAATCTGAGACCTGCTAGCTGACTAATCACTAATCTGTTGCTTTACTTTGTCTGACCATTGGCCACCTTGCCACTGCCCCGGTGATTCACTGTAGCAGGTAGCTGCTGGTGTCTCAGGCTAGCCGACACAAATAGAATACCACACGCCTGCAGAATTCAACGCTGGCTCCAGTTATATTTGCGTTGAATGAATGCTAGTCCTAACAGTAGCGCGTAAGGCTGGGAGAGCTAATAGCTAACTTCAAAGAGCTCTATCGCCTTTACGTATTGGAGCAAATGAAATGGAGATAAAAGCATAGCTACATTCAGCATTAGGAGCTTTTCTCCTATTGTTGTTCCTTGTAGAAGATTAGATGGGCTTTTGACTGTGCGAATTGGAAAAATTGGGATAGCCCATTATGATAGCCCATTGCCTTCATTCTTGATTCTTGCTATCTTTTTTGGTGTCCATTATTACTAAAGAGCACATCAAACCTATCGCACCCTCGTCATATGTCAGGTGGCTCTATCTATGCAGCCAGACAGGCTGACTATTTTCACAACTGCGATAACATGAACTAGACATTGTTCAGAAAGACCACAGAAAAGTTATCAACTAAGACGGTTTCTTTAGAATTGACAGAACCCTGCCACATTATTTGTGCCGCTTTGGTGCAAACGGATAAGCAATTTCCAGAGGTTTGCAGGTGATATACCGGCGAGAGTATAACTCCGGCTGTAGTCACATTTTCTGCATCGCTTTTACCTCCCGGGCTGAAAATAATATACAGAGAGACAGAAAGAGAGAAAGGAGAAGGAAAGTGGGCGGGTGAAAAGGGAAACGTCTACATTATGTTCTAACAAAACATCATCAAAGACTTCTGCTCAATTTGCAGTTATCTTCATTTCTGCTTAAATGGAGGGTAAGGAAGAGGAGGAGTAAGATGAAGGGGAAGAAAGAGAAGATGAGGGCGGTGAGTTATGTACACGGAACGTTATTATTTCAAGGAGAATTTAATGACATAAATACAATTATAATACGGGGAAAAACAAATTGCTCCGCTTGTAGATCAGACAGAAATATCCACGCTGCCTTGATGTGAATATTAGACTTTAAATAAATGATATGCCTTGAAGACATCTGTCAGCCAAACGTAGAGACTGAAATAATGTCGATGTACCCACCAATTGGCAGATTCAAACTTCCCATAAAAGTTTAGAAATACATGTAATTATCATAGCAGTGGGAGTGATTGTACGATGTACGGTGGGTATAATGCATCTATTGACTACGATTCTATAATTAAATGGTGCAAAAATATTGATCTTCAGTTGTTTTGATATTCCCTCCTTCATTGAACAGGTATCTATCTGACCAGAAGGTACAGGCAAGTAATTAGTAACCCTTTGATGAAGGAATAGGATGAACAGAATCAATGAGCGCCAAGACAGTTAAGATTTGTTGTTTATAGTACATATGAGAGACTATTGCTGAGCTTTAATAAGAGATGGAATATTGGTATAGAACGATATCAAAGGATTCAATAAACTAACTATCCAGTTAAATACGCTATATTCTTTAGAAACGTTCTGTAAATTATTATTTTTAAATGGCCAGTTTTCACTGAAATCGTTGTTGCTGCTGTAGCCCAAACCGATTGTTTAATTAAGACATGTCTGGACAAAATTGATTTGCTTTGTTTGTAATTATCTGTATTTTTTTAATAAAACTGTTTTGTGGAGCCGTTTTGTGGATTTCGTATACATATGTGAATATTCTAATCTTCCAAAGTTATACCCTTTTGTAACAAGCAATTGTTAAACATCAGCAATATTTATATGTCTGTCAACACACATATAGTGAAGACTTATTGTTCAGTCATCTAACATAAAGAAGACCAAAGTTAACATCATCAGTTAAATCTGAATCTAAATGTTCAGGATTATGATTGAATACTTACGAGTTCTGTTGAAGTGATAAATGATGCTTATGCTCAGAGGCAGCTCTAGTCAAATACAAAAATTACTGTTGATTCTAAATCTACCAGAGCACTAGCTTGATGGTTTAATGTTCTTTCTCCAGGAGAAGGAATTGTGTGGATATTTGGGAGCAGCTGATGCAATTCCTTTACTTCTGTGGCGTTTTCAGACAAACTCCAGACAACACTTTGTTGGCTACAACCAATGCGAGTCTCACTGAAAGAAGTCATGAGGGTATCTGTAGGGATAGGTAGGTTAGGAAACACTGAGTTTGACGAAATGTTGTTGATTCCCCATCTAGAACGCAGTCGAGTGAGCTGCAGTGAAGCAGGAGGGATGCGGATGCAGGGGGAATAGGGTAAAGTAAGGTTATGTACCAGAAAATGCTTGCCTCTGAATAGGGTGTGGTGGCTGGCCCGACTTAGGAATTATACAAGGGATCCATTGCTCTGGACCTTTGGTGAATATACCTGGCAAATCGGGATCTTGGGTGTGAGGGATGTGGAAATCGTTGAACTGGTGAAAGAGGGGAGACTTTTCCGGAACTTTGATGGAGTAATATAACACTTGGGGATGTAAGAGCTTGAATATCTGGAATTAGGATGGAAAACATCCTTTGAAATAGGATGGAGGAATTTGGGAACTCAATGAATGGAGGAGAGGGAATCTGGCTTCTCCGGACATTGCATTGAGGTATATGGAAACTGAATAAGGGGATGAGGAGTATTCTGGCTTCTTTGAAGAAAAGAAGGAGAGGAGCTCCGACATCTCAGACAGGAGAGAGGAGGGGAAAAAAAAAACGATGACGATGTCGAAGGCGAAGACAGTGATGGTGATGATAATGATGTCGAAGACAATGAAGATTGCAGGTCGTTGGTCTGAATGGATGTGGACACATTTCTGTTTGAGGATCTGTGTGGGTTCTCTGTATGTTAGGGGATCAGTCATGCCGAACATAAACTGTGCCAGGGAATTGCCTTTGTCATGCCAACACAAACACGACCTTCACATTTTGAACCGCCGGACTCTATTTTCCATTTGCATGCATTTCCTCTGCAGGAGTGCATTTCCAATTTCACTTCATCCATAGCTTGACACTTGGAATGTCAGCACTTTTCATGGACAGAGTATTTCATAGGGTGATATAGACACCACACTGATCACCCGCACTTAGGCATACACACACACACACACACACACACACACATGCACGCACAGTCACCCGCACACACGCATACAAATATCAACCTCGTGCAAATATTTAGTTTTTGTTTCTTAAATCGAAAAGGTTGCTATAAAGTCTTCCGCACAATTCCTCCGCACATCACTTAGCTTGATAGAATTTCATGATTCACGCTACATAGAAGGACAGATAATTTAATCCCCCTGTCTGTATATTTAGGATTATTGTATTACAAATATCATCTCTTTTCTTGGCTTTCAATTAGGTATGCTGATTCCATCGCAATTTTATTCGAAGTCAGTCAAGATTTAATGGATTCCTTTTATTAGCTTCCTACAAATTGCCTTTTTAGTGGGGAAGAGCATCTGCATTATTCATTTGTGAAAAAGTAAGCGTTCATGATTGTGAGAGAGAGAAAAGAACTTAATGGTGTCCTTAGTTCATCTAGACACAGTGACTGACACAGTATGACTCATCACTGAAGAAGATGGAACTTTGGCTTAGAGATGAATTTCATCTGACCCATGACCTCTGGCTTTGCTGTCTTGGCTGTGTAGGTGATCCAGCGCAGGGAGGATGGCTCAGTTAACTTCTTCCGAGGATGGGACTCCTACCGCGAGGGATTCGGCAAGATCACTGGTGAACACTGGCTCGGTAAGTTCTGAGGTTATATTGGCGTGTTTGCGTGTTTGTTAATGTGTCACTCGCACATGTTGGTTTAATTGGCCTACGGTACCAACCTCTGATGATGAACCAAACCCTAGAACCCTAAAACCTAAGTAGGGTAGGTTTTAGAAACAGATGTAGATCTAAAGAGTGTGAACCCAAAGGAAGGTGGCCAAACCAGAAAGGATATCCAGCTGTGGCAGTCAAACTGTGCACCGAACACCTCATCGTTGTCTACACGGACATATTCAACTTCTCTCTCTGGTCCCCGTCTTTAAGTGCTTCCTAATGGCCACTGTTATCCCTGTACCAAAACATCCCCAGTGACTTCTACCGTGACTATTCCGCTCTGACCTCCATCCTAATGAAATGGTTCAAGAGTTTTGTAAAATGTTAATCTATCATGCCAGCACTGTTTCCTGAAAGTCTTCGTATAGACCAAACCAGAACTCAGCGTCAGCCAGTACACAAAGCAAATGAGCAACTGTTAACATGCATGAACCATAAAATGAGGCTTTTCGTGAGTGCCAGTTTAATCTTAAACATGATTGTCCCCTACTGCAAATGCTGTTGCTGAAAGTATTTGACCTTGGCCTGGAAAGACCGAGTGACAAATGGATGCTAAACTTCAAACCACAGCTTAAGTGACCTTTCTTCTAGCCTTAAGCACATGAGTCGCGCAGGGCTACTTTTCCTCCTCTTAATACAAGACTATGATGCCTTTCACGGCTGTATTGAAACAGTGAAATGCGATGATGATACTACTCTCTAACTTTCAAGATGTTAATATCGACAAAGCACTATACAGAAAAAAGGTTTACATTGCTCTAACAACAACTTGACGTTTGAAGTTTAAAAAACAATTAAACATTAAACAAAACAAATTCACGGCTCATTAAGCATTCATGGGTCAAACGCTGACAAGATAAGCCGTTTGAGCAAGTGGTGCTTGAGGAATGGTACCGTTGTAGAACAAGTACCACCCCCAAATTGTTCTCTTTTTCGGGATTCAGGAATAAGTTACCGGTCCATTATAACACATACAAGATGCTTTACTTGCTCTTCAACTCAATTGCACAAGCTTGTTGATGCTTATCTCGTACACATACTACATAATTGTAGACAAACAATGGCACATGGCAAGTTAGGGGACTTGTTTAAATGTATCATGTCTTGTCTTTTTTAATCACTTATCACACCCATAAGACATATACTATTGTAGTATACATGACAAATTAAGGGAACTTGAAAATTAAAGAGGCTGAACAGGATCTTGTCGAATATGTCAGTATTTTTTTAAATCTCTGGTTTTATTCCCAGGTGGTCAAAGTATAGTTCTTACATATATATTCTATGAACTGAGTTCCAGTTTTACCTCATTCTGAAACACATCTCTAGTTTACCAGAGATAGATTTAGGTAGCTGTTTTCCCCAAGCTGCCGGCTTGCATGCCTGTGGCTTGATTGACAGCCTTCATTGGTGCATTGGGGTTGCAGGGCTGGCCCAGGTCAGTCCATTGACTCAACACACACATTCACTGACTGCAACAACCATGCAAGATGGGACCCACCACTGAATAGCTCTATTTTAACAACTACAGGCTGTAATGTATTCAAAAATTGCATAGGACATCTTTAAGTATGTTATTTTTATTTTTACACGTTGGAATGTAATTTATAGTTTTTGCAGTGTTAATGTGAATTAATAGCATCTAGGTCTCTCTGCTTGATCTGAGGACCATTACCATTGCCCATAATAGACGACCCATTGAGAGTGCTGGCTAGATCTCCCAGTAGTAAACTATGGCAACATGGGAGGAATATGGAAAGCTCAGAGTTTAGCAGACTGCATTTGAATGAGCCTAAAGGCCACTTTGAACCTCCCTGAGTACCCTTGCTTATTCAGAGGGTGCTGTTGTCTCGTCACCCCCATCATCGATTACCCTTAGGGCAAGAATGAAAAATGGATTCGTGCTTGCCTGCAGCCTAGAAAGAATTTCATTGCAGCTGCCTCCTCCTTAATGCCACCCCACCCTCCAACTCTCAAGATCTGTATATTTTGTATATCTTACCTATCTACCTGTCAATTCTGCATTCATTTTTTGGGATGTTTGCTATATGTGTGTGTCTTCCAAATGTATAATAGTATTATTGTTATTATTACCCTGCCACCATGATGGTCAGGAGCAGTGTATTCTACTGTCTTGGTACAAAAAAGACAACCCTAACCCTAAAATGACTCATTTGTCCTGGCTCCTTTTCTGTTTTAGAATTTCTCAGGCACAATCCGTGATTGGTTTGAATGGTCATGTCGCCCCACTTCTGTTTTGTAAACAGTGTGACGTGGCTGTTATGTTAGTCGGAAGCATTTAGACTAACAGAAAACTTTTAAAAGACACTCAAAAACGGGGAACTCCTCTGTATTTACTGCCGAACTTCACTAAGGGGAAGATGGCTGACGCTGACTTAGGCAACGTGCAAACCAAAACAATAACGTTGTTGTAATTCCTTGCTTAGCCACAACAGGGCAGCACTTAAAGAGGTACTGTACATTTAAACGTGTTTTTTGAGCTGTAAACTAAATTATATGACTGTACTATGATAAAACACATCAATCCTGGTGTTAATATTGACATTGACACCAAATCTATAAAAATCAGCATTTCATGGGTTTTAAATCAGTCTGAGCCTTGCAAGGCCAATGCTGACATAGAGTCGACTGTTTTGGTACTACTCTATGTTATGAAATTTATATAAAAAACGGGCTCCTGCTGTCCTGCCTCACTGGATTTCAGATTATTGCTATTATTTATTTCATATTATAAGTGTCAAAGTGGTTAGCAATGTTTCTCACAAATTGTGAGGTGAAGGTGAGGGCTTAGATTTGTTATATACAGTATATGTTTGATATATGCTTTGAATAAACCTTCTGCTGGTCTAAAATCAATGGTCTACACGATTTGTAGCCAACCACCCTTTTTGCTTAATTTCTCAGTTTCTGGCAGTTGCTTAAATACTATTTGCCAGCTTGCCAAGATTGCTATAAATATCAAATATCGGAACTTGCATTTGGTTGGCCAAATATAATAATTGCATGTTTATCATCATGAAACTGAAGAAGTGTTGAAGACAGTTCAAGTTCAGTTTTATTTGTCATATGTAGGTTAACACAGGGTCAACGGTACAATGAAATGTGCTGGACGAGAGAAACAGATCAGCTCAGCAATAGGTGTACTAATGATAAGAAATTAAACAAATTTAGAGAAATAATAAAATATACAATCTAAGGTGAATTAGAAGGATGAACAAGATATAAAAACAAAAATTGCAAGAAATTGTATACATAACACTATATACATATATGAAAAGGATTCCTGTGTTAAAGTGGCAAGTGTATTTAACAGTACTGCAGTATTAAGTATACACTATATACATATACAAGAGGGATTTGCATGTAACGGTAAGTAGAGTATATACATATGAATATGAAGGATTTACATATAGAAGTAAAGTGCAGGTGAATCCAACAGTATTGCATATGAGAGGGATTTGCATGTAAAGGTAAAGTAGATTATATACATACGAAATATGAAGGATTTACGTATAGAAGTAAAGTGCAGTTGTGTTCAACAGTATTGCATATTGCACATGTCCTGGTTTAATGAGAATAGCAGCAGTTCTGGTTGATTGTCCTAGTTCAGTGCAGCAGACATGGTCTGATAGTGCATCTGTCTTTGTGTAAGCAGTACAGTAAACAGTGCAGTAGCAGTTAAACAGAAAGCAGGTAAGCCATGTGGAATATTTAACTGTTTGAGTTGAGAAGCCTGATGGCGTGGTGGATGTCTTGAAGGCGGTGGGGACTATGGACTGACACAGGGAGAGGTTGACTATGTTGGTGAACACCTCAGCCAGTTGGTCAGAGCACGCCCTGAGAGCCCGGCGTGGGATACTGTCCGGCCCCGGAGCTTTGCGCAGGTTGACCTTTTTGAAGGACTGTCTGACGTCGGCTGTTTCTAGAGTCAACGTGGCAGCCTCCTCGCTCACCTGTGGACAAATGGCGGGCGCTGTGTTGTGTTAGAAGGTGTTGAGCTCGTCTGGGAGCGATGCGGTGGGCTGAACAATGTCCCTGTTTTTTCCTTTGTAGTCCGTGATGCAGCGTAGTCCACTCCACATGCGTCTTGGGTCAGAACTGTAGTAGTTGGACTCCACTTTGTCCCTGTAGGCCCGCTTGGCATCCCTGATGGACTTCCGGAGGTCATAACTGGCTGCTTTGTAAGCATCACGGTCCCGAGTTGAAGGCGGTGCTCCGCGCTTTGAGTTTAGCCCAGGGTTTCTGGTTGGCGCAGGTGCAGACTTTTGGAACGACATCGTTGATGCACTTATTTATATAGCTTATGACAGAGTCTGTGTATTCATTGATGTTGCCATCAGCTGCGTCCTCAAACATCTGCCAGTCAGTTGTCTATAAGCAGTCCTGTAAGACCTGGTCAGCCTTTTTGTTCAATTTGCGGATGACCCTGGAAACCACTAGAAAGTAAAACTTACCGAATCCTCAAATATGGAACACACGCATATGTGTGTCACAAATATACAAACAGAAATATGTTTGCTAAACCTATGCAATACAGTGGAGTCAATCCTTTAGAACACAGATTAAAGGAACAAGGTGGAAATAAATGACCAGTGGAGGAAGCAATAACACCCCCATCTTAGTCCATGAATGATCACTCACACACACAGACCAATGGAAGATCAAAGACATTTTGTAACATAGTGAACATCTGTGTACAAATCTATATGTATGGACAACACATCTCAGAATATTCAGTGTACTGATTCTCTGAACGCAATGTCAATGTAGTAAGTAACAGGACAAACTCTGTATTAAGCTTTTTAATCTCCTAAGAAACCATAAGATTCCACATAGCCTTATTTACAATCATTGGGCAGCTCACAATATTTCCTATTCAAATATGTACAAATCTGTATGTTAAACATAATCAGTGGATTAGACACAATTCGTAATTAAGAAGAAATTGCTTTAGGCCTGATAGTTGTGTCACTGACACCCACAGGGCAATAATAATAATAAACCTTCTACAATTAACACAAATTACCAGTTGCTGAGGAAACAGAGGAATGTGTGTATATTAAGGGCGGAGGAAGGTCTGTTAACATGTTGCTTTTGTTTTAACCAGGTTATTTCATTTTGAGATACCTTGTTTAATCATGTTATATCGTTTAAGATATTTTGACAATCATGGTTATTTCCTTAAGATACTGTGATGACCTGGTGAATTATTGGATGAAGTTGAAGCATGTATTTGGAAATGTGGAAAGTCTACCTAGGCTTATTTAGGATCATCAGTTAGATAAAATCATCAACTGTTTGATTGTTGTATTTACAAATATGTGGTTTGAAACAGAGTTAATGTAAAGGATATCATTTGTAAGTAAGACAGGAATAGACATCTGGTTCCACAATCAGAGGCAAGAAGAGATGGTTCTGGAAGAGATGTTTGTGCCCCAAAACACTCCCACAATCAGAGGTCTATATCTACTGATCACCCCAATTGATCAGTGCCTTTTTGCTTTTTGTACTTTTGCTCTTTTTGCTTTTGCGCTTTTTGTGCATTCAATGCCTGTGAGCATTTTTTGCCATGTATAGCCTTGCAGCTTGTTGTTGTATTGTAAGTAAGTGTTAGTTTTTATTATTTTTGGCGGGTAGATAATTATTTCTGAGAAATCCAGTTGCACACCTGGACTCTTAGCTTTAAGAATCTGCTAAAAGGTTTGTTAGTAGTGAAATCCACTAGTAAGCTTAAAGACTGTTACTTAGATTCTAGGGAAAAAGTGCTCAGGTTTCAGTAAACTTTGTTTGATTGCATCAGGAAAGTGTATCATTCCGACGTTCCACCATACAGTCCGATAACAGACCGCGTCACTCCAGAAGACGAGAGAGAGAGAGAGAGAGGGCCTTCCGGACTCTCACTTGCGTTTCCGCCAGACGACTTCTCAACAACCCGGTCCCGGTCCTGCACATGTCCAAACCTACTGTTCTCATCAGGTGACAACTTACGCTTCCATCCAATCATGCATTGCTACCAGTAGAGAATTGTTAGGAAATACAGTGCAGTAGACATATCTCTGGGTTGTGAATAGAGGTTAGGTCTGCGATCCACGTGAGTTCAGATTTTCCCTCTAAGTCTTTCAGCTGTGAGTGTGCTAAGTGCATGTGTTCAGTGGTAAAGTGAATCCATTCTGTAGAAAGATCTGAAAATCACATAAGACGACATCAATCCTCACCATGTACTTGTGACACTGTGGTCATCTGTTATCCATATGTTATTCATTGTTACTATTCATTTTTTTATCTAATTTATTCCATTTATATCATTAGTTGTTAGAATAGCAATTATCGTACTCGCTGTAGTAGTTCAATAAACATTTTATTGATAAAGAATTTGTCTCCTTGAAGTTTGTGTATGATGACAACAAGAATTCACGGAACTTCAGATTAAGACTGATTCACTTTTATAGTGGTTATCTTCCCCTTGTTTCAAGGGTGGTGCCCCCGAGGTAATCTAACGTAATGTTAGAATTACGAACACAGTAAATATACTCGTAATTTGAGATAACCTACATTAAGAGTTTATATACTCTATTAACCTTACATTTTAT
The DNA here is from genome assembly GCA_900302305.1 of Polymixia japonica. NCBI lineage: Eukaryota > Metazoa > Chordata > Actinopteri > Polymixiiformes > Polymixiidae > Polymixia > Polymixia japonica. The sequence continues at coordinate 13,592 of OMKK01002430.1, read as the reverse complement.
GAGAACTCATATTGCTACACTTGCTAACCAAAATAAATGTGAATTTGGAAAATAACATTTAAATCAGTGTTTGAGAGTTGAGAGTTCTCTGGCTTCCTCCAACCACCAAAGATTAATTTAGTTAATTTGACACTGTAACTTGCTCACTGGTGTGAGTGATATGTTTGTGTATAGAGACCCTACGGTGGACTCACAGCCTAAGGAAACTGGGATCAGCTCCAGCGCCCTGTAACCTTGAACAGGAATAAGCGAGAAAACATAATGAATGAATGAGCATATTGAATTTTACTAATCAGTGGAGCATTTACAACTCAATCGATGTTACTAAATAGGATTCTTGAGTTAGTGGCAGTCCCCAGTAATATGAATTAAAAAACAATTTTCTCTTGTAACATCAACTGTAATATTGAATTCTGTCATCCATCCCATATGTAAATAAAAAACATCAAGTTCACTATTCTTCCAGTTTTATTCAGCTTTTCTGCACTCTTTCATAGCAATTTTTGTCATAACCTTGCTAAAATTATGAAAGTTTGTTTCTGATTTTAGAGGAGTGTGTTTAAATTATCCATTACTTTCACTGTTTTTTTGTAAAAGATTCTGAACAAAATTAATTATAACATTTTTAAATGTACTTGCAGTGGCATAACTAATCCCATAGAGCTTTATGTAATTAGGCAACGTCAAGATTAAGTTTATAACTGAGTAAGGCCTGTTAAAATTGTATATGTTTTTGACCTATTTTATGGTCAACATACACATCTATTGAAATCTCCAAGGAAAACCTCATCAAACCTAGCCTTAATCAAAGATAAGTGATCTGAGAAATCAAGGGTAAATTTCTTATTATATGTTGGAGTAATTATACCAATACACAGAGAGTAGGTTGTTTCCTCTAATAAGTAATTCATTAGTTAGTAATTAATCAGAATAACCTATAATAATAATAAACCTACAAATAGGATTTGTGATTTTAAATAAGAGAACTCGTAGGAACAACAACTGTCAGGCTGCCATTATCTCCCTGTTCTGCTGCAATACCAGTACCATAACTAAGCCAAATGTTCAACCACTCACTTTGTATTGAGGATGCCCCAAGTGAGTCAGCAGACAAGTGTATGTGTTGATGTGAAGCTTTATGCAAGATAACAGAGTAGCAGGGCCTGTGCGTCTTTTCAGTTCTCCCTGAAAGTCTGATGAGCACCTTGTAGAAGCAGAAAGTTCACTGGCTGACTTCCTCATTAAAGACAAACTAACAATCGCCACTGAAAAGAAAGAGGAAAACAACTCATTTTTCTCCTCCGCAAACTTTTTATCCTATCTGCCACTCAAATAAACGAAAATCCTGCTGCAAATTGCAGTATTTACTGCTTTACATACCATTCACCTTTGACAAGCAGGGTATGTGTGAGTGCCATAATTGAGCTCTTAGCCGGCTCAGAGTGGTGTACACACGTGCGATTACAGACAAGTGGGCCACAAAAGATGGGAGATTTGTGGGTTTGTGTTTGTGTGTGTGAATGTGATAGCAAGGGTGGGA